>JAVJIF010024186.1:0-68425 GCA_038442645.1 Agave tequilana
TTTTTAATTTTTAGTTATTTGAAATAATGTAAATCAGCTTCAATGGAATATATCTTGCATTTGAAAGTAGTAGTATTATATTTGAGTGAGAAATATTTATCCCCCGAACTATTCCGGAACGAGGCGAGTGCATCTCTGTTATATCATATGTTGAAGTGAGTGGAGAAGAGGAGAGGAGGAGCACCGTTCTCGGCCAGCCGCACAGCCCAGCCCCTCCCGAGGTTAAATGGTTAACCATGGTTAAATCCCCCTCACCCTGACGTGGCAACTCCTCATCTCTCTCTCCCCCCTCACCCTCCTCACAGCGGACACCTCGTCTCTCTCTCTCTCTAATAAAACGTTTGGGAGAGGAAAAAGAGAAGAAAAAATACAGACGAAACAAAGCACAAGCAAGAGAACTTTTCTCATCTCCTCTCCTTCTCGCTTCTTCTCTCTCTCTCTCTCTTGCTTTGATTCTGATCCTAATTGTAAATTTCCTGCCGGCTCGGAGGAGAGGAAAAAAAATCTAACTCACCCGATCCAGTATCAAAGCAGAATCTGAAAGAAAAAAGGGAAAAAAAACAGAGCAAAAACTAAGTAACTAACATCTTTTCTTGGCAGATGATCTCAGTCCTCATGTTGGCTGCACAATTTTCTGGCTTTGATATGTATTTCTCATCTGTTCCTGCGGCCCACCTCGATCTGGCCTGATCCATTCACTGGTTATAAGAAGTGGGTAGAAATTTTTCATCTTTTCTTCTCTTTTCTGCAGTTGCTTTGTTTTGATGGGTTTTTTTTTCTTTCTTATGGGTAATTTGCTGGATATTGATGGTTTTTGATTGATAGGAAGTTCAAAGATGTGATTTTGTCATCTGGGTCTGGTTGGGGCTTGGAATTCATTGTCATCTAGTCTCTGTTTCAGGGATTTTGATTGAGTTTTTATCTGTTTAAGGCGGTTGGAAGAGATCGGGCCTTCGCTTTATGGTGATCTGATCGTTTTGATGTTCTAAATTTTCCTTCTTTTTGTGTGGGTAGCGGTGGATTGCATCATTTTGGTGCTCAATTTTGCTTGATTTCTTTTGATTTTTCTGATTCCTTTTTCCCATTTGTGTTTTGGTTATAGGTGGGGAATGGGTGGGGATTATGTGATGTTTTCAGGGAAAGGGTGCTTTTTGAAGTGGAATTCTTTTCTTTATTGGTGTCTGTAGGATGAAGAATATGCTTATAATTGAGTGATGGTATCATTCGCATAGGATTCTCTGTTCTGGTTGGACAATTCTCCTTCCTTTTTTTGATCTATGTATCTGGTCTTGTTTGGCCACCAAAAGATTCATCTCAAACTACTTCTTTCAATTAATATCGGGCCGAATTTTGTTTCCTTTAGATATTGATTGCAAAAAGAAGAAAGAACTAAGAGATTGATGTATATTTTGGTGGGTAGATCTATAGCTTCATGATCTCCATATCAAATTTTGCTTGAAATGTTGTGTATCTGAGCAATTAATCATCAGTATGTAGCTTGCCCATTTGAGTGCATTGCTATGCTTTCTTCTTGACATAAAATGGCAATGTTGCCATTTTATATACTAATGCATTGTAGAAGAATCCAGCAATAAATAATTGGTCTCTCATTACATTACTGAAGTATTTGTGTTAACTGCTTTCTAGATTGCTGTGTGGATAATTCATTCTCTTGTGAGGATCAATAGGAGGAAGTGCATTTCAGTCTCAAACCTCCTGCTCAACCTCAGGGCACTGCAATTTAGCTCAGGCAGTGCCCAAAATGGATGCCAGTACTAGTGGAGCCACCCCTTCAATTCAATACCACAACATTATAGACCAGTCCCTCACTCTCGTCACCCCGTTGCAGCAAAGCTTGCATCGTCTCCAACGCCATTGCTTCGGTGATGCCCACCCCGGGGAATTCCCCTTGCGACCAATCCTTCCATCGTTCTCCATGTCCTCACTGCTTGTGATTTGGATCCCCAAGATCTCGCCAGCCTTGAGGCAAGTAGCCCATTTAACCTCACAATCTTAGAATTGATAATGCTGCTGATTCGGTTTTCTGGTCATGTTAGGCAACATGCACATTCTTCAGGCAACCTGCCAACTTTGCCCCAGACTTTGAACTATCCATTGCGGAGCTCGCCGCACTGGACATGTGCCAGAAAAGAGCCATCTTTAAGCCGATGACGGAAGAGGAACGGTTGGCTCTCAAGCAAAGGTGTGGCGGTTCTTGGAAACTAGTACTTAGGTATTTGCTGGCAGGTGAGGCATGCTGCAGGAGGGAAAAGTCTCAGGCGATTGCTGGGCCTGGTCACAGCATTGCAGTCACCTCGACTGGCACAGTCTACACCTTCGGGTCCAACAGCTCGGGTCAGCTTGGTCATGGCACCTTAGAAGAGGAGTGGAGGCCGCGCCTTATCAAGTACTTTTAACTATCCTAATTGCTTCATACTTCATGACACACAATGTACATTAATGAGAAGACCATCGAAACATTTGGTCCTTCGCAGATCACTGGAAGGCATTCGGATCATACAAGCTGCTGCAGGGGCAGGAAGAACAATGCTGATCAGCGATGCTGGACGTGTCTATGCATTTGGGAAGGATTCCTTCGGGGAAGCAGAATACGGAGATCAAGGGTCAAAGCTCGTGACGACACCCCAACTAGTGGAGTCCTTGAAGGGGATATATGTTGTTCAAGCAGCAATCGGGAACTTCTTCACAGCTGTGCTATCAAGAGAGGGTAGGGTGTATACTTTTTCGTGGGGAAATGATGCAAAATTGGGGCATCAGACTGAACCGAACGATTTGGAGCCTCATCCTCTTTTGGGTCCTCTGGAGAACATACCAGTTGTGCAGATTGCTGCTGGATACTGCTACCTCCTCGCATTAGCATGTCAACCTAGCGGAATGTAAGATTTCCACCATTATTATGTTCTTCCATGACAAAAATTCCGCAGCTTACCCTTTACCATTAAGGATTTACTCATGAGCAGGAAAGAATAGACACTAAGCATCCAAATGCCCATACATCATTTTTTCACCAATAATGGTAAAACCTCAGGAACAGATTATCTAATTCCTTTCAAAGAATAGATTGATCAACTTCAATTTATTGCAGATTGGTTGCAAGTGTGCTTCAGTATGAAATGTATCACATTGTCCATATTTTGTTGCCGAAGCTAAAAGTGAGGCTTCAAAGTCCAAACATCTCATCTTGAACAAATGTGAAGATTCGAGATACTCAACTATTTTGAAGCCTGAGGAAATAACAAAAGAGAAACTGATTACATTTCTTTCTGGCGATTAATCATCAAATCACATGTCAACTGCACCCTTTCAAATTACACGCACTATTTGATTTCAAAATGACCATTAGTGGGACTAAATGCATCTGAAGACACTTAGATCTTATAAAATTATTAGCAGCATTGAATACCATCTTGCTCTTGGATATTTATCAATCAACTGACTCTGGGGCTAAATGTGTTTTCATCAGAACTGCATGAGGTAGTTGGTTGTACTAATGTTTCAGCAGATAACGCCTATGAAGCCACTGGTCTCTCTTTCCTTACACCTTCCTCGCTGGTTTTGGGTGATGCAGGTCAGTGTACTCTGTTGGTTGCGGACTAGGAGGAAAGCTTGGACACGGTTCTAGAACCGATGAAAGGTACCCAAGGTTGATTGAGAAGTTTCAGGCATTAAATTTACAGCCAATGGTGGTGGCAGCAGGCGCTTGGCACGCTGCTGTTGTTGGCCGGGATGGCCGGGTATGCACTTGGGGATGGGGTCGCTATGGCTGCTTGGGCCACGGGAATGAGGAATGCGAAGCTGCCCCCAAGGTGGTGGAGGCCTTGACCAAGGTCAAGGCTGTCCATGTTGCGACAGGCGATTATACCACTTTCGTGGTCTCAGCAGAGGGGGTTGTCTATTCATTTGGTTGTGGGGAATCTTCGAGCCTGGGGCACTCTACTGCTGTGGAAGGGCAGGTGAGGAACCAATCTAACCACTTATTTACCACTCTTTTCTTTCATTTCAAGCACAAATCTTACCTACTTGTATCTTCTTCATAATTAGGCACTCACACTTGCGTTGTCACAATTTTAAGATTCTAGTATTTAGCAGTGAAAGGCCCAATAGCAGTAATGTCTGCTTAATTTTGTTAGATTACAGTATGAACAGCTGAAGCATAGGAGCCCTAGTTGCTTTTGCCATGCTTCTTGGCATAATTTGTCTTTGGGGACGATTCTATATCGATTCTTCCTCCCTTTGGAGGGCCTTCCTCTAATGTAATGAGATTTCTCGTTCCTATCAAATGATTGTTGATGATTCAGCGACAGATTCTTTGTGTTTCCCTAAACTGCTCGTCATATAGAGTTATTGACATAAGCAGAGAATTGGTCATTGAGAGTTTTCTTATGCAATCTTACTTTGTTATCTATTAATTGCAATAAAGCATACAGGTTTAGGATATAGCTATTGACCCCATTGCTGAAGTAAAGTTTCCTGTGTCCAGGCCAACAGGCATACAAATGTGTTGAGTCCGGAGCTAGTCATGTCATTGAAGAACATCAATGAGCGGGTTGTTCAGATCAGCCTCACCAACTCTATATACTGGAATGCACACACCTTCGCGCTCACAGATTCAGGTAAACTATATGCATTTGGGGCTGGAGACAAGGGACAACTCGGCATTGAACTCGTTGCTCAGCAGAGCGAGAGGGGAAATCCAGAACGGGTCGATGTTGATCTTTGCTAGCTCTCATGTTATTACTCTCATGACTTCACATTGATTTCTCATGACACATCCATCGACCACAACCATGATCACAATCGCCTACCGTCACAACCACAATCACAAGCAACCCCCCACCCTCATTGTTCAGTAGCCTGTTCAGATTCTCTAGTTCATTTGTAAATATGTGTTCATCATGTTCAATGCATAATCAAAAAAGCTAGAAGCAGGGACCGGGTGAAGAAGCACTCGGTCCCATTGAACTGTCAATATTTTCGTTTCATGTTGCTGGTATGGCCATATTTATGGTGTGCTTCAAATTTGATGTGTGAAAATATTAACTTGATTCCTAAACTGTCATTGTTGCTTAACTGGAATATCACAGCTCTGTCGTACACCCACTCTCTCATCGACAAGCTGGCATGAATGCCAAAAGTGTCATATAATTGCTAAGCATGAGAGTGGTCCGTCTCTGTCTTATATCTCGATACGGATCTAGCTACAGCTTAGGGGCCTGGTTTGTGCACCAGCTGATATTCTGGAGAACCTTAGACCGAATTCACTCACACCACATAAAGTTGAGGTTTAGATGACCAAATTATGGGGGATTGTTTCTGCATGCAATTCTCAAGCTTTGCTCTCAGCTGTGTTTCAAGCCTGGCTGATGTCACGGGCACTGAGAGTGACCTCTTTGATATTTCATATTGAGCTAGGAGGCAATATCAATTCCTTATCATGATGCATTTTTGGCTTTGATGTTTATTATATTGATGGGGATTAGAGTAATTAAATGAGGGAGGGGGATTATGGAAACGTTATGTGTCCAAATAGTTTGCCTAGTCTTTTGTATGGTAAACAAACTTATCTCACATTCTATTTTCTTTTGGAAATATTGTGGAAACCTTTCCTCGTGCAACGTGTTTCCCGCAATTTACCCAAGAAAGAAGCAGGCGAGGTTGAATGATGCATCATGTTACTTGCACCTCTTTGTTGTTATTGTGGAATATTCTTGTTGGAGCCTTTGTGTGATGCTGCTGCCTTGTTAATTAAGTTAGCAGTCAGGCATCTGTGAGAATGAGATGGATGGAAGCTTGTGATGGTAGATTACTAAATAAGGCTTGGTAGATTCCTTGTGTCAACAAAGTTGCAGAGCAGAGAAGTTTTGGGTCGGTTTTGACTTCTTTTAGGGAGAAATAGCTGGCTGGGGTTCATTGAGAAGGAGAGGGAGATACGTCTCTTTTGGTGCTGGGCTGGGGATGTTTTTTAAATTGTGAGTCTATGGAATGTGATTGGTGATTTGTGCTTGTTTTTTGAACTATTTTATTAGGGGAGAGATGAGGTAATACTCAATCATGTAATTAAATTTTTTTGGTGGCTGGCAATTGACGTCTTCACTGAATCTAATGGCAAGCAAGAAAATATTTGATCTGGAGAGTAATGAAGTTTGGTAGCTCCCCTGGCAGAGAGGTGGAAAACAAATTGAATGTAGGAGCAACTGGGGACTATTTGGTTCTGAAAATGGAACTGCAATAGCAAATACCTGCTGACTATGATTTATCGTTTAGATAGCAGCAATACTACAGTAGATGCACTGCAGCAAATGTTCTCAGGGGTGTTTGCAGCAAGAAGAATTCAATCGGTGCGGCATCACATCATCATCATCTTATTGCAAAACTATCACAAAAAACTTCCTATCAAAAAAAAAAAAAAAGAAACATGGGTATTTCACATCAGCTAATTGATTGTAAATAAAGTTTTGGCAACAAAAGAAGCAAGTTTGAGATGATGGGTGCATGGTGTGGCTTGAGATGCGCGGTGATGGAGCATGGAGATAAGAAGGTTTGGTTGGAAGGAGATGCCAAGGAACCATATCTTGCATTCTCCTTAATCAAGCTGTACGTCACAGATTCATATGCCGAATGAGCTGCGTTCCGCCCCATTGTAACGTTGGAGAGAATTGAGATGAGTAGAATAAGAAAGGCCCGACAAGCCTTCTCATCACCAAAAAGAAGTAGAAGCTTGTTTGTTCACAAACAGAACATCTATCTTTTTGGAACAAATGAGGCATGCGAATGTTGCACTTGTGATGAGCACTGCTACTAGTTGAGTAATCGATTGTTGGATTACTAGTGTCGAACAAACAAACAGGCATCTGAGCTTAATCAGCGCGGATAGGACTGCCTACAGCCCACGGACGTCATGTTCATGACAAGATGTTAAGATTCAAGCCAACCCTACAAGCAACCCTGAATGAAATGTTCTTCTGTGTAATCATGCTATGGGGGCTGAAGGAAATATCGACTCCGATTCCTTGCCAAAAAAGCTTCTAGAGCGACGACAAATGAGAAGTGGATTTGAGCTCATAGAACTGTGGGATATTATGGGCTAAGCAGTACAGACCGAGGGAAACAGATAAAGATAAGGGTTTTTTCTATTCGAGCACTCATGACTTTCTACCCCAATTAACAGAGAAATTATTATTTATTTCCAGGCTTGCAGAACCCTAACCACAGAATCCAAAAGATGATATATTGTAAAGGGAGGCCCACATCAATGGTCTCAATAATTTGGCTTAAGGGCTTCTTCTGTCCTAGTTCCCATAGTATATCTTGTGATATCAGGGAATCAGAAAAAGAGAGAAGAAAGGAAAATATGATGTTCGCACTAAAATTGTCAGATTTCATATTTTTCAGTATTGGATGATCAAATAAAATAAAAGAATCAGATACAAGGAAACATGAGGTCCTGCAATAATGAATCTTCTTCACAGAACAGAACAGTCATCACACTGCCAACACAGATGGGAAGAGATTGTGCATAAAGTTGAAAGCAGCAATTGTATTATCCTGATAGTTCAGTTCTAGTTCATAGCTACCAAGTCAAGACGGCAAGTATTTTTGACCGTCCCTGTGGATCCTGACAGGAAGAAAATTTTAACAAGGAAAATACATAATCTAGAAAGAAGAGTCTGAATCATAGATGAAGAGTTGTCCCCTTTCCATAGTAGAGAAAAAAACAACAAATAAGCACTTGCACATAATATTTCCTTGTGTATCAAATAGATCCACAAGTAAAGATACCCAACGGAAGCCATACATGATTGCTCCTCTATCCGGAAGCTGACAGAGACTTTCTAAAATGGGTATCATAGAAACTAACTATAGAGACAATCATATAATAATGCTACAACAGGAGACGACCAATGAGAGGGAGAAGAAAGGCTCTCACAACTGAGTGCTGCTTCTAAGAGGCCGCAGTTGCTGAAGCTGAAGCTGGAGCTGTAAAAGATGGCAACAGCCAACCTTGCTTCTTGGCATGCTCTACATAAGATCCAAACTTCTCCCTGGCATTGGGAATGTCAAGAGCCAAATCATCCAGTCCATCTCTAACCCTGGAAAACCCTTGGTCATCTGGTTAATGGTTATCAGCGCCTCACCAAAGCACTCCTGCAGTAAATTCAGAAGCGTATCATTTTTCTTTTCCATTGCCATCACTAAAGCTTTCTTGACCACTTCATGATTGAAGAAAGGCATCCCCAGATCCCGAATGCATTGGCAGGCTTCCCCGAGATCACCTCCACTCTCATACTCCTCCAGAAGCTTTGAAATCTTATCTTTGGCATCCTCCACCATCCAACCAGTGCCCCCACCCCAGCATCTCAGCAGCCTCTCACCTGCATGGCGAGCCGAAACGAGCGTGCGAGCCATATGAACAGTTTCACTCCCACTGCAATTTGGTGGAAGCTTGCTCAGGATCTCTTCTAAATTTAGAGGAACCAAGACATCATCAATCACCGCCCGAGCTATAAACAGAGCTAACTCGTTTGAAGCATCCAAAATATCCAATGCAGTGTCTTCTGCCGACTCCAGGAGCATCGTGAAACCATTTACAACATCATCAGCTGAGAATCTCTCCATTCGCAGCGCAGATAGCAAAACAGAAGCCATCTCCTTCTCCCAATTTTTCCTGTCCATGGCAAGTGTGATCAATTTCTTGATGAAGACAGGGTTGTACTCTGGAGCAGCGAGGTCTTCAAGGCTTCTGATGAGTTCCGGTATGTCATCTGAAAGAAAGTACTCGTGAATTATGGTCACTGCCTCTTCCTTGAAGCGTGCTAGCTTCTCTTCTTCACCGTTGTACTCACCATCATCACCAGAAGAATTGATGAAGGAAGGGTCAAGCCATCCTTCAGAAATTGCTTTAGGTACCAACAACTGGAATGTAGCTTTGGCAGAAGGAATATCAAGAATCAGATCATCAAGACTTTCAGCAAGCCGAGAAAACCCCTTTATCATCTGACTAGAACTGATCAGGCGCTCCTCTGACGTTTCTTTCAATAGTTTTGATATAAGTTGCTCTGATGTTTGTTTCTCCATGGCAATCACAAGAGCACGTTTCACAACCTCGTGGTGGAAGAAAGAGACCCCCAATTCCCTTATGCACCTACAGGCTTCTGCTGTATCTCCACTCTCGATATATTCTTTGAGCAGATCTGAGATCTTTTTCTTCACTTCTTCAACTGTGACATGGGTGGTACCACCCCATCGCCTTTCAACTAACTCAGCATGGTGTGGAGCAGATAGATAGCTCTTTTCAGCAGTTTCAATTACCTGAAGCCCTTTTTTAGAGGTTTCAGGAAGTGTTCTTCTTGCTCTATTAAGAAAAGCAGGTGGTAGAATGTCATCAACTACTGCACGAGCAATGAAAAGAGCCAGGACATCAACTGCATCGAGTATGTCAACTGCTAGATCATCTGCAGACTCGAGAAGCGTGAAAAATCCTTGGCCAATGTGAGCTGGGCTTATTACGTCAGAGTACAAGGAAGACAATAAAACTGATGCCATCTCTTTCTCTTTGTCATGCCTGTCCATAGCCATGGAGATGAGTTTCTTAACAAAGTAGGGATGGAACTCAGCTGAGCCGAGATCTCTGAGATCAGAAGAAGCCAATTCCACTTCTCCATTACTAAAGTACTCCTCGATAATCGTAGCTACAGCCTTTTTGTAATCATCTAATGGGTCTGAAATGGTAGCACCTACCAGCTGATAAGGTTCCTGTCATTGCAGAAAGAAGAATCATCAGCAAAATCAAAGCAAATGACCAGGCATGCATATATACAAGAAAACTGAGAGATGTCTTGGGCTTGAACTAGCTATTACAAAGATATAGTGATGCAATGATATAATAACCAAGGACCAACAACAACTAAATGTCCTTGCCCAAGAGAACATAGTTCTAATAAAACCTCACCGACAGTTCTTTTCCTTCAACATATGAGAATATACAAACAATTCTCCATTTCTAGGTATTCATTTGAATTGAATGTCCAATACCCAACCAGCATATTTCGTACGCACGTACACACAGAAAGAGAAGAAGTAAGCTCATAATCTATATCACAATTATATTTATTTTTATTTTATTTTGGGGGGGGGGGGGGGGGGGTGTGGGGGGGAGAGAGAACCTCACCATTGCCAAGTGTGCAAGGACACAGTTTGCATCACCCTGACACAGGGAGAGGAGGGGAGAGGGACAGAAGGGGCGAGGGAGCATACCACCACCACCCCACCCCCCCCCCCCCCCCCACCCCCAACCAAAAAAAAAAAACTCCCGCAAAACATATTTTGTATTGCATGCACAACCAAACCAACACAGATTTTTCGGGCCAACATGTTATGTGTTAGCACACACAGACGGATATATTTTGTCTGTCACATGCGCGCACACGCAAAAAGATTTTCCATTTTCTGACCAACATATTTCACATCACATGTAATCACACACAGGATAACGGGTTGCATCACACAGACACGCACCCAGAGAAGGGAGAGGATGAGGAAGGGAGGTTACGAGAGACATACCTCAGCACTGTCATAGTTGGGATCATTCCTATCTAGGTGGAAATCAGAATCAGTATCGAGAAGTTTCCCCCATGTTCCTTTACCACCAGCACCATCTGTCACACCAGGAGCAGAAGCTATAAGCAACTAGACCAGGATATAATCAAATATTGAAAGAATCCATATATTGGCATTTATTAGAAACAAAAACTCCAGAGTATACATAAAGGAACTAAGATATAGACAATTGGAAAGTTTACTGTGCACATAGAAAACACATTGTGAAGCTTTCCCTTTTACTACACTACAAGATCTCTGTGAAGCAATAAAAACAACAAGTTTGAGAGAAGGATATGGTAAATGATCAGTTGTACATGAGGAGAATCTAGTCAACTAACATGTGCGTTTCTTTTTTTTTGAGTGCACAGGTAACACCCACCTTCTACTAATCAGATGAGAAAATTCCCTCATTATGTTGGTTAGAGGCAAGCCTCAAACTTGTGACCTTCCCAGTCTCAAGGCAAATGCCTACACCAATTCATTTCAAATTCTTCTGCTCAATTATTGCATGTGCCAGAGTTCAAAAATAAACAAATATAGCCAATGTTCTAAAAAACAGTTTCAGTACGCGCTCGGTCTTAGAGCGCATAATGCTTAAACAGTTTAAACGGTGATTAAACGGATTACAAGTTTTATTATTATTTTAATATATAATAATATTATATTACTTAAAACATGCAAATATGAATTCTATAAACTCTCAAAAGATTTATAAAAGATATAACAAATATAACTTGAAAAATTAAATTGCTAGTACTAAGAGGAATTTAAAAAATAATAATGCCAATCAGCTCAAAGTACATCAATGTACCTCCATTTAGAAAAGTAATAATGGATCGGGTGTGAGTTCAGTTAGCTTAATGGGTTCGAATTCGAACACATTTAGAAAATAATTGAATAACGTTTAAACGGACGCTAATTAATCACCGATTAGATGCTTAATCGTCGCTTAAGCAAATTAGTCGCCTGGCCAAATAATCCGACTGCTTTCTTCAAGTTCTGTTCGGTTTCAGACCGAAAACATTTAAGCGGCCAATTAATCAGCCGCTTAAACCTTTTTTTAGAACACTGAATATAGCAGTTGTTGCAGTCAACACGTAGTTGCCATCTTACAAGGCCAATGCAAGAATCTGCAAAGTATATATAAGAACATTTTATTTCATAGTTCTTCACATATTGATGGGGGACGAACTACAAAAAGGGGAATAATTGGGAACGAACAACTATAAAATCTCAATCTGGGGTCTGTAACCCAAGAAATATTTGAAACTCTCTCCCTAGAGCATCTCACATAAAAACACATTGGCTATAAATGCTTTAATAACAATTTTCATAATTCATCAACTGAGAAAATCAATAACGGTCTTGACCTTATATAGGCCTACAATAAAAAAAAAACTCCCACACAACCAATATAAGACTAAATAAGCAACTTAAAGAAACCAACTAAAATAAACTAAATGAATCAACTAGATGTCCCCATCATTCCCCCGGGGTTAAGAAAAAAAACTAAACCATGTCGAATGTACATCTCCTCGGCTTTCAATCAGGCCATGGTGGTGGTCATGAAATCAGCAGTGCATCCAAGCTGGACCCAAAGTGGTGGAGATGGACCTGACTTCTGTGATGAATCTATTGTAGATAACAATAGATCTAGAGAGGCATAAGCAACAAATCGAGTCAAGTTCGATCCCTTGAAGGTCAAACTGACACAGGATCCTATGGGATATCCAATTTGTCGATGATAGAAGCAATTCCCTTGAGAACCCTATAGGAACCTATAGGCTGACTATGCAATGTCATCATAATCTCAGGGTGAAACATACCTATCACCTTATTAAAAATTGTAAATTCCCGCAAGATACTATGTGAAAATGCAGCAAATTTATAGTCCTCATTGCAAATTACTATCTGTTTGAGGGTTCCATCATATGCATCAGGCAAATGCAATGCAATTGATTCACTACAAGTAACTCCTAAAGATGGGAGAAAGAGAGGCATGAGTTTCTTAGGACTTACTTCAGACACTGCTAACAGTATATCATCACTAGAACTGACAGAAATCTGAAGAAGCTTAGGAGAAAACTCCATACACCTATTAAAAGAAGAAACCCCAGAACTAACCTGATTATAACATAACAAAAAACTCTAATGACTCACTAGAAAAAGATATGCTAGGAGTAGTTATAATAGGTTCAATCTCTGTTTCTTGACTCTCATGATTTTCCTCATGAATATAGATCTCATCAGATGAAAGTGAACTAGAATCTACTAACGCATTCACACCGTCACTGGTACATGCAGGGCCTGTTTGGATTCAAGGAATTGGGTGGAAGTGAGGAAGTGGGAAGTGTCTTTTTTCATTTTCGCTGTTCATCCAAACACCGAAAAAAGAAAATGGAAAAGATTCTTTTCCTTTTCTCTTTTCACTTTTACACAACCATTTCCTCACTTTCAGAGTGCTACAGTTAATTTTGTGGTCATGTAAATCTCATTTATAATAAGTTGTAGCACAAAACAGTTAATTTTTTGCTCATGTAAATCTCACTTACATTCTAATTATGGTCTAATTTTTATTTTTCTTAATTAATTTTTATTTTAGTATTATTTTGCTGTCAACTTTGTGGTCAACTTTTCCACTTCAACTTCCACATTACCATCCAAACGCCGGAAAAGACATAACATTTTCTAAACCATACTTCCCAACAACATTCAAACACCGAAAAATTTACTAACCAATTCCCAAGTTCCAAAGGGAACTATTACCACTTCCTCACTTCTTCACTTCCTCACTTCCACCCTTAACCAAACAGCAGAGAACATAAGGATCTCATTAAGAGTCGGTGGACAAGGGTGAATTGATATTCCTCTATGACACTAGAACTTTCAGAATAAACATGGACATCCTCAATAACTTTTAAATCAACATCATCACTAAGCCCAATATTAACATGTAGACTCTTCCAGGAGGGACATTGGTAATCATAGTGTCCATATCCCTTACATTTAGAATACTGCTCTCAGGCTTTTGCACTGACTAGTCCCTTGAAAGTTAAGTCTATTTTTAAGAAAAAATTAAAAACTTCTTCAACAGAGTCTACCCTATAGGAGCTAGTGATCATAGACCTAATGTCAGATCTTAAACATGAAACAAATCTGGTTATGGTCAAGAAACAGTGCACTCTCACATCACAACGACGGGTTAAGTCCTCATAAAATACTCCAATTTTCTACTTTATTGCAGATTTTTTTCGATTACATCCATCCAAGTACAAATGTGGTTACATTTAATAAGAGTAATACAAGCATTGTTACATATATGTCTTTCCTCAGAGAAAAAAACTAGATGGGCTCCCTGTCGCGTCCCTAATGGTGTCCAGGAAATGGCTCCTAAACAAGCAATCCACCTCGATCGGAAGGGCACCGATACCGAGAACTCCTAGGAAGACACCAACAAGAGGGACCACGCCCCAAACCGCACCTGCAAGGCGAGAAGGATACTGATGCCAAGATTGTAACCCCAAGGATGAACTCAGGAGCAAAGGCACCTAAGGCACATGCATCCCTTAAGAGCGTAAACGGCCAGCCCCAGAAATCGGAACCATCATCGAGCACCCTTATGCTCCCTGCTCTATGTTCACTGCAAGAAAGGAAAGGGACGCCATGTCCTAGCCACTGCTCGTCTTGATCCGATCGGGTACCGGATGCACAAATCATGCAGAAGCTAGTTCATTCTCTAACAAAATGTTGACTCGTGTAAAACTAAGGTATGCTTAGATATAAGGATTATTCTATATAAATTAAAGAGACAAGGCTTGTTCCATGTGCGAATCAATAAATGTATAATAGTTCAATATGTAAACATTATATGTCTTGTATAATTGGAAATGTGTAAATGCATTTCTTGAATTATGTGTCATGAGAGTGTGTAATTGCATTTCTTTAACTTTGAATCTTTCTCATACATAAATAGAGACGCTTCAAGTCCATAACTTCGCTAATCCTCTTTCAAATTAACATATTTCTAGTCTCCAGTTGATAGAAACAACATTCTCTCTAGTGCCATAACTCATATCTCCGCCGCTATTGAATTTTTAAAAACTTGCAAGTTACTCAATCAAAACTTAAAAGACTTCTGACCCTTCTAGATATCAAGAACCCATGAATCTTTTCAAATTAGCATTTTCAAGACTTGCTTATTCTGACCTCTCCAGGAAAGTAATAGGATGCAGTCCCTTGTGCTGGCTCTAAGATCAAGTATTACATAATTAACTTATAGATCTTGCATATATGGTCCACTTCAATAGAAAAGAACATCAACCTAAGATTCCATATATCTTTAACTGCTATTCCAGGTGGAGCCGCAAATGGTAAGATTTGTGTCAGATTCATGCAAAACCACAACAAGAAGTCATTAATTGTCGATATGGTAGCCATGCTGAAGCCTATTAACTTCCCATGAAAAATACAGTATCCATATATTCCACAATTTCCACTAAACGCCAAGGAGGAAAAAAAGCCTATACCGTAACACCTCATTGTTGAAAGAATGTGAGATATATAGATGACTAGGTAGATTTTCCCTTTCCTAGGTAACATGCACTAATCTTCAGCCGAACACTATTCCTTTTGTACCCGGCTTTGCGCCGGTGGTTCAATAGCAATACAAACATAACCATATGTCCAATGGGGAGCAATGCTGCAAGTCAAAGGATTCCAGATCCACAGTTCAAAGGATAAAAGGAATTTCAAGTCACTGCAGTGTGGCTCAGTTCATGCACCGGCCCTCAGCTTAGTCAACCATTATACCAGCCAGCCACCCGATAAGTGCCAGACAGCAAGCAAATTTTGTTCCTTTTTCCTATATATATAATGTTCACTATTTCATTCAGCTTCTACATCTACTTCAGCTTACATTTCTTCATCTGTCATATAAAGACCTTAGCTTTAGTCAACAAGTATATCAGCCACCCACCAGATAACTGCCAGACAGCAAGCAAATTTTGTTCCTTTCCCCTCATATATTTAATGTTCGCTGTTTCATTCGGCTTCTACATTTACTTCGGCTTTATATTTCTTCATCAGTCATATAAAAACTCCCTATTATCCACTTAAGCAACAAGGTCTTCTTTTACGCTAATCAAATTCTCAATCAAATCCTGCCCTGATGTTTTACTAATGTGCTCGGCTATTGATTAAATTGTCATTTTCTAAATTGTATTCTATTCCGCTAATTTTTTATGTCAGCAAAATTATATAAGCTATAGTGCTTCGGGGTTTAGATGAACATAATGCATTATTTGCACTTCTAGCCTAGAAGATATGCAACAATGACCTTCTAATTAACCACCCCATACAAATTATTTGCAGTTTGTTGCATTATCAAATAAATGTAAGCCCAAGTAAATGCTGCACTGCTCGACTTTTCTTACTTTTAGTATTTTCAGATCCAAACTATTATATTGCCAATAATCTATATTTCAAAATCTTCATTTCAAATATCGGCCGATTCCGATATAAATAGGTTTTGAGTTACCCAATATGATACTAACCATATAATATCGGCTTATATCAATGTTAATATTGTGTGGTATTGCGGATATGACCGATATTGATGATATTGATACTAAAAACTACTGGCCACCGGTACCAAAACCGAGATTTGAACCCATGCTCCAAACTTGAGTTAACCAACCACTGAACCAAATGTCCTTCAGTACTAGCAATATAAAATACAGAGCAGGCAAACCTCACATGTTAATAACAACATCAGGCTCATTCTGCACTTGTGAACTTATTTTTATTGTTTCTTTTTTTTTTTTGGGGAGAGAACATTCGAGGACTTATTTAAAAAGCTACATTTGAAATACTATAAGGAAATATGGTGAAAGAGACCGACCATATTAAAAGTAAATAGATAATCAGAAATAAGTATAATCAAATAATATTCTGCCTCTTTGATATATTGCATGAAATAAAATACTGCCAGAGGGAGTTTGTTTCACCATTAACATACCCATGTATGTTTTCAAGTTTGATTATATATTAATGAGCTATTGAAATTCTCATATGTTGCATTTTCTTATGGATTCTCAATATAATTTAAATTTTCCAAACAACTGAAATACATTCAAGTATTTCCTTATCATCAAATTTTCTAAATAAAACAAAGCTCTTACTTGAAGATCTTCTCTAGTTCACATTGCCTACCAATAACCAAAGGAATAAATTATCTATGGGCTCAAATGCATAAGGATGGATCAGCAGTGATGTTCAGAAAATAATGTAATATCTAATGCAAGCTTCACATTTCTAGAAGGTTAAACTTTGAAATAATAATAATGGTATGGTGTATCAACTTGAAACTGGCTATATATTATATTCTTAAACAGCTAGGTTTGGTGCAAATCTACACAAATACTCATCTAGGCAATTTGAACCGTCAATTATAGGTACAGGCTGAACAGCTAAAAAAAAAAAACCTGCAGGTTTGTGACATACTAGATGAATATTTTTGTAAAAGTTTCTGCATATGAATACAGAGAACTAAAATATACTTCAGGGGAGATGAACAACCATCGCTAATTTGGTGTGACATATGAAAGTATAAATTAATTCATAGAGAACGAATGCCTGGACAAAACATCTGAACCTTTGTTATTTATTATCATTCTAATTAATGTCAACCATACCCGTACAGAAACAAAACCACTTAACCAGCATATTGATTTCCATTTATTTCAAATATTTACTCCCAGAAGATGAAATCAATTTGTCCAAGTAGAATTAATAACCAATTATATATATTGTATTGCGACTTCTATATAAGGGAAATCTAAAGTTGTCAGAAGCATGTTTTGACATGATTAACAAGAAATATAATCCCACAGAGAGAGAGAGAGAGAGAGAGAGAGAGAGAGAGAGAGAGAGAGAGAGAGAGAGCAGTGTAAAAAGTTTCTTTACTGGACATTATTCCTAGCACCATCACCGCCCCAATGTAGCCCATATATACAAACGGGTGGCGTTTTTTTTTTTTGGTGGGTAAAAGAATGAATTATCTCCCATCAAAATCAATACTACATGTCTTTGTCTGTCTTTGAAAGGGAAACTCTTAGTTGTGCATCTAATGGTATTTTAAACAACATTATTAAATGAAAAATACTACATTTAGTATAAGCTTAGACCAAATCAAAAATCAGATGGTCCAATTTGATCCATTCCAGTCTTTTCTAGTTGTGGCAGACAGTTGCTCTTAAGGTTTCATAAAGAAAAGCAAAAGAACCAGTCTAGGAAAAGAGACTAAATTATTGGTTCTTTTTAAATGAAAATGCTCTAACTCCATCTAGGCACCAAAAAACAAAAGAACAACAGAACTTCGATTTTGAACCTGGGATTTCAATTAGTGAACTTGTTCCCTAGTAGAAATGCACAGTGTTGTACAAGATGTAATTTCAATTTGTGACTGGGATTGCAACCCGGCAAACTTTCCAAAAAGAAAATGCCAAAGAGGAACTACATGGTAACACCATTTCCTATATAGGCATTGAGGAAAAAAAGAAAGATACCAACTGGCTTTATCAATCCACAAGACTTTCTATATTACTTGAGGTAATATTCATCACAAATGACTTCCACAATAGACATTACTGATATGTTATTATCACACACAAGCTAGTCCACATGTTGGTTACTAGGTGTGACAATTACAGCATGCAAGAATAACCTAAATTCCAAAATTGATTTACTATACATCAACATTAACAGCTCTAGCATGTAGTCATTTGCTAACATTCTTAACATCATCCTAACCATTTTAGACAACAAAAAGCATCATCAACAACAAAATCTCAAGAAAACGGAAACTAGCACAATAATCAATTTCACATCAACAAAATTTAAACAAACAAAAAAAAAATACGAACTCACCCTTCTTCACTCTTACAACCTTTCCCGAGTGCGACCGCCTCACATGCTTCACCCCATTACCCCCACCAGCAGCCCTCCCACCACCGGGGACTTTAACAGTGTGATCTGAATGCAGAAACCTCGGCGATTTCGGCGATGACGAAAGAACATCCGCATTCTGTGCTGCTATCTTGAAAACCTCCCTCTGCTCATAAGTCAGAAACCCTTTCTTCTTTGGGGAAGTCATCACCGCTCCACTCCACTAACCAAATCGAGATCTTTACCACTTCAATTAGAGCAAATCACTGCTCACTCTAACTTCAACAACTCACTCAACCTAAATCAAACAGACATGGCACAATTCACCTCAAACGCATTGAACGACAACCAAATCGGCAAGAAAACGAGAGAAATGGTAAAAAAACGAGCGCAGTTACCACTTCAACTAGATCGAGACCACCATTAGGGTTCGCCGTCACCGATCTCTCCCCCCCGTCTTGGCCCGCCTCGAGCCAAGACAAGCACCAGAGAAACACCAGCGCGATCAATATCAAGGATCACCAAACCCTAAGAGAGAGAAAGTAGCAGGAAAAAAAATCTCTGTAATTTCTCTCTTTTCGATTTCTTGATTTTTCCCCCTCTCCTTTTCCTTTCGCCCGGCCGAGGAGGAAGGAGAACGGTTCGTGCGGGGGGCATTTTATAGAGGACGGGTTGCGGTTCGACGACACGTCAGCGGGGGCAGGGGCGTAAATTCGGTATAAGACACGTGGCGCGAGGGAAGTCGTGGTCGGGGACGAGGCGGCCCAAGCCGCCAGTAGTGAGAGAGGGGGGCTAGGGTTTCCCGTGGACGGAGGCGTCAAATTACGAAACTGCCCTTTGCGTGCGGGATCCTTATCCGCCGCTGTCTTGTTCCCTCACGAGAAAATTGCTGATTTAAGAATGTCACGTTCTTCTGTTTTGGTGGTGTTTGAGGGTGATATTAAATGGGTGGAGGTTTTCCTTTTTGGATAAGGTTTTGGGATACCTTTTTTTTTTTTAATAAATTAAAATCAATTGAGATGGGACCATACGAGGATAATTGTGTTTATTAGTTGGTAATTGAGAGACAGGTGAAGGCCATTGGGCTGGGCTGCAGCCCAAGGAAAAGCCTGTGACCATAAGAAATTTGTAATTTTGGTGGGCCTAAAATAAGTCATTGGCCATGGATTTAGCCCATAAGGCCGATATAGACCTAAAAAATTCTGGAAATGTCCCCAAAATTTGTTGAATCGGATCATTTACTCAAAATAGTTGGTTACAGCTGATGGATGGACAATCAAAGCTCGAAAGATCAGCACTGTTCATCACAGTTGATGGACAGTTTGAAGTGTGTGTGAGAGAAAAAAACACGCATTTTGTGGTGAACAAAATGTCTTTTTTTTTTTTTTTCTCTCTCACGTTTCGAGCCGTCTATCAGCTGTGATGGATGGCTTACAGTGCGCAGAACCCCATTACGGTCGTTGCATGTCATCTTGGACTCATGAGGCGCTTCCCTACCTAAAAACTTCAAAACTAGAGCAGATCTCGGACCCGAATCCAACAGGTCGTGACCCAGTTTCTAACACCTCACCACAGGCGTTGTCCATGTGAAACACACAATGAACACCCATAATAACCAGAGATTTTCCCCCTTTAGCTTATTATGATAGTATGGATCAGAGATTTGTTCTATCAAATACTTGAAGGCAAGCAGCTTTTATTTGTCAACTGCTGATACTTTTAAGGCATGCATACAACGATGATTCATAGAAAGACATTCAAGGATCTGCTACGAGCTTACTGAATCTCACTTCTAATGCTATTTTTTTTTTTTTTATCATATCTCCATAATCTCACTTCAAATGCTATTGTCTTGTTGTCCACTACAAATCGTGCATGTAGCTTGCTTATCTTGATATTGTGAGTAGGACTATTGCAATATAACTGAGTATCGTGTTTAATTTTATTGAGACTAGAATTGTTTGAATTATGCATGTGATTGATTATGAAAATCCATCTACGTGACAGTACTAGTTTTAATTTATTTTCCTACCTAACGATTGTAACTTGTTGGTGAAGCGTGAGTTTTAGTAATATTTTCACTAATTTTCGAACACGCGTACATATTTCACATCAGCTTTATCATCATTGAGTTTATAGTAGACTAATACTCATGCTTCTTTGCGGTGGTCTTCATTTCATTTTGCCTTTTCATCTCTTTTACAAGACTCGAGCATCTTGGAAAGATGTTATACCTAACCTCCCAGTGAGACCCCGTTTTGATTGGAAAAAGCTCAGAGTATGATGATTACTTTCGGATTATCATGCTTGGCATTCTCCTCAATCCATCTATACGCTGATGAGACACAATTTTTTTTGAAGATAAATATGATTTACTTCATATGCAAAAGGGGGCCTGTTTGTCAAGTTGAGAAGCAAAATTTGAAATCTTATTGATTGTTTGGTTATCATAATGTGAAAAAAAAAAAATTATGATTACGTCCTGATCCATTTTTTGCTGATGTAAGGGGCACTTTTGAGAAATCAGATTTCATCTCTCTCTCTCTACTCGAAACCAAATGAAATTTGACAATGTGTTAGAAATCAACTCGAAACCAATTCGAGTTGATATAATGGCACGTTTTGAGGCTTTGACTTTACAGGTCAAACACGCCAGGAAAAAAAAAAAAAACAGCAGCCCAGGTCCCAAATCTTTGGGTCTTTTTACTTTGGGACAAGAAGTTGAAGTGCTGAACTCAGTGTCTGTACTAAGATTGTCCAATTGGTTTAATTGAATAGCTACCTATAGAAACATTTGTAGCTAATGGAAATGTTATCGTCCACAGGAAACTATCAGGATTTGAGCTCAAAAGGACAGGAAAAATAATCATTGCTGATTCTTAGCTAATATCATTCCCATATTTTCAGTGAGTTTTTTTACCAGATAGATATCTGCAAAAGGTTTATAAAGACCTTGGCACAATATGCATGGGATAATGATGTAATCTTCCTTTTAGTTTCATATCTGTGCCTCCCTCCTGTGAATTTGCCTTCTTCATGGAACTACTAAGCCTAATACTAATCAAGACACGGTTTAGTTTCGGGTTGGTTTGTTTGGTAGAGATGGTTTTAGATCAAAGATTTTTCTTACTTGTGATCAGTGAAGTTTTTGCTTGCCATTCCTCTTGCATATGTTCTTCAGTGTTTCTTATATGTGTGTTAAAAGAATACAAATTGCTTCCAGTCATCGCCATTGTAATTACCAACGCTCAGCAAAGCAACAACCTTTTGTTTGATCTGTTAAAATCGCGGAACTTTAACAAAGTTTTTGTTTGGAGGATTTGTAGCTTTTTCATCATATCATTGTGTAGTTCCAGAGGCAGCTAAATAATCTTCTGGAGTTTTGAGGCCATGTATGGTAATTAAATTGATTAAGTTTTTCATCCGTCAATGAAGTGTCTGATTTAATGGAGTTTAAATGAAGCTACATAAACTGTGAGATTCCACATTGAGTTCGTTTTTATGAACAACTAAGAATTAGGGTTTTAGAGACCGAAACAAAACGAGAATAATCCAACAAACTATGAAGAACACTGCAAATGCGAGAAGCATACATAAACAGTACCTGCTCAGTTTACAATGTTATGGCAAATGAAGTTTCTTCAGGAAAGTGGAAGGAGTGGTTAAGACCTCAAAATGTTGATCATGGAAAAGCTTAATATCTTTTGATTTAGATGCTTAATATGATATCGATCCTTAAGATTCTTGATGTTCTTGGGGGTTTGGCAATTGACAGAGACAAGAAACTGGTCCCTTGGTATACAAATGCACTGAGGGAGATCGTTGGGGAGACGAAACCTTTTTTCTGTTTATCATCTTCAAGAAACAAAAGCGAAAATCTGCTTGCCTTGGGCAAAACAATATCGCAAAAATGATTGTTTTCTCTCTCTCTTCTAATTATATAAATTTACATATAGCTATACCGTTTCCTGGGATACAATTGTGACAATTTCTCTGTTCTTGGGAGATATGCAGCAGTTACAGAAATAATCCAGGTGTACATAAGCAATGATCTAAGCTATGATAATATTCATGACTGTTCTAAAAGATTCTCTAAATACAAATTCAGGATGTATCTTCCAGTTGACTGCACATCCAGCCTTTTCTCACTTGGTTCATATTTCCCCTTGCGCAGCTGATAGCGGTGGGTTACACCCGAGACTGTATAAGTTTGGCCTTCTATGGTGACACTCTCCCCACAATGTATATTCTGCAAACAAAGGAAAAAGAAAAGAAAAGAAAAGAATTCAGGCGTGGACAATTAACCGATTTATAAACCAAAAAAAAAAAATGTTTACAGCAATTGGAAAACCTATAAAGCCAAATGGCTTATGGTCCAAAGCAAATTTTAATGAAAGGGAACTGGGTCTTTATCATTTTGTTTGACAATAAATAAAAATGCCCAACTCATGACCATGCCGATAAAAAAGATATAGATCACCACATTAAAATTTAGAGTTCAATTCATGGTCCAGTATATAACCTTGTGATTTGCTAGAAAATGCTCACCCTTGGTTATTGATACTAATTGGAAGAGGAATATAACCTTGAAAAGATTGTCTTGGTTACAAGATTCTCTTGAACTAATGGATAGAATGCACATAAAAGACATTCTGGCAATGTATCATTGCAAGGGGATAAATGAGGGGGTGTGATTTGGTTGGAAGCAACCTTGGGATTCTTCGTTTAGGAGTCCTACATAGTTGGTAGAGGGGAAATAGGGGCTTTTATTACATATTGACTTGAGTTATTGTGTCGAGAGGGAGTTGGCGTTGACAACATTAATACAAGATCAACGAGTGTGCGCTTGAGGTTTGCTCTCTTTTGGGATGTTGTATGCACTGTGCCGCTCACAGGGCATTGTGAGTGTCAAATTCTCAAACTACCCTAACAGATCTCCGTGGAACTTTAAGAGAGGAAAGAAGTTATAAATTAAAACTTGGCATTATCTCATTGTATATATGTTTGATTATTTTAATACTTTCCTGAAAAAGAAAAAAAGAAGAAAAGAAAATTGAACTTCTAGACAAGGAAACCCCACCACACGCACACATACCTCTTTACCATTCTTTCTTATTTTTGTCTCTTTCCTCTTCTCTTCGGTTCATTTTAGTTAAATGAAACCCTGAAGGAAAAAAGTCCATGCATTTGAATAAGCGTGTAGACAGGCGCGCGCGCATAGGGTGTAACATAAGAGTTTACATATACTTATGAAAATATATCATAACCCATTTATATTTATGATTCAAATCATTGGATGTAATCTACATATGCTAAAACTCAGATGAATCAATTTCATGTGAATTGAAACTTTCTAACTCATAAATCAAGCAAAAAAAAAAAAATGATTTTTAAGACTGCTACAGACCATTCATTTTTAGATCATGAGATGAAGAGACTAGAAAGTTTCACTTCACATTAAATTTGATTCATATGAATTTTAGAACATGTAGATCGAATCCAATAGTTTTGATCATGGATATTGATGAGGTATGGTACATAATCATAAGTGTATGTAAATTGTTATGTTACACTCTATGTGTACTAAAACCTTTCCACCCACACACCCCCACACACACATATAAACTTGTGTCATTCCGGAAGGATTCGATGCCGAATCCTTCCCACTCAAATATAACCCTACGACATCCAAATGTAAGATCCACTCCGTTGAAGGTGATCTATATTATTTCAAGTAACTAAAAATAAAAAATCATATATTTTGAATGCTTTATCCCATCTATCAAGTATGCGCAAAATGGACGGCCGAAATAGTGAGTTGGTTAGTTTAACACTGTAGAATATTTGAAATCTAAAAAAATTAGTGTATGAATGTTTTTAAGTGTTTAGATCATGATGAAATGGTCGGATCGAGAATTTGTATGTCTAGAGACATAGATCTAAGCAACATGCTATTTTCAGCCGTCCATTTTGCGCCTATTTGATGAATGGGCAAAAAGTATTCTAAATACAAGATTTTGATTTTTAATTACTTGAAATAATGTAGATCAACTTCAACGGAATGGCTCTTACATTCGAATGTCTTAGGGTTGCATTTGAGTGGGAAGGATTCAGCCTCGAATCTTTCCGGATTGACACAAGTCTATATTATATATATATATATATATATATATATATATATATATATATATATATATATATATATATATATATATAGGGCTTACTGTACCTCAGCCTGCGGGCTGAGAGAGTTTCTCAGCCTGCGGGACGTGGCTGAATATAGGCCACACATCGGTCGCAGAGTGTGGGCGTCACAAAAAATCAAAAAATCCCGCCTAAACAATCGTGAATCAAAATGACAAAAATACCCCTTTTAAATGACGACTGCGACTTCTAGCATTCAAAAGTAAAAAAACATTCCATGGTCGCAGACTTAATACAGAATAAAGAATACAAGACAAAAAATGCTATCGCATAGCAATGCGACCTCCTTCGGTACTGCGACCAAATTCGCAATCTTCTTTCTCATGCCTTATGTAAAAGAAGTAATTAATATTATATCTACCGTGATACAACACCAGTCTAGAAAAAAAGAGATGCACTAATGTTAATCTCGAGAAAGGAAAGATGTGCACCATACGTAATCTAAAGATATAGCCAAACAATTCTATAAAAAGTTAATTTCTACTTCGGATTCTCCAGCAATAAATCTTCAATTAAATATTTAGTTTTTTTTACCACTTCCTACCATACTCAACCCTCACCTGTAACAATTATTATTACTATTCATGTTCTTCCACAATATTGACCTTTATATAATGCTTGTAACTAATATATTACCTCATACCTAAAAAACTATAATTTTGCTCTTCCTTTTCAATTTGATTTCAAAAACTTTCAAAAAAAAATTCATTCTTGAATCATGTCTTCCCCATCTTCTTCCTCTGAACACTCAGAATTCAACTTCAATCAATCCCCCACCGGTCCTTTGTCTTTAGGATATTCTAGTGAATCTGATACCAGTCTGGACTTCACTCCTTTTGACTATCTCACTACATCAAATAATGTATTAACTGATCCTCCTATTCATGATGATAATGAATTTTTCATGTGCGTTAGTGAAGAAGACATTATTCCTCTGCCACTTGACGGAGACATGCTTGATGAAAGCATGTCCTCTGATGCTGTAGGCTCGCTTCCTAGCAACGGGTCAGACGAAGAGCTTGATAGAGACGATCCATTCTGGGAGTTCATCGGTGAAACAAAAAACCTCAAGATGATGAGGAAATAAGTGATGAAGAGGAAGAGCAGAAGAATGAAGACGATGAATCTGCTTATGATGGTGATAATGACGAGTATTAGGATTTCCTGATCTTCTGATATTCAATTATATTTTGTCTTCTTTTAAAAGCTTTTAATTCTATTTTTTTTGTAAGGTCTCTTTCTCACTATATTAACTTATAAGCTCTTTTAATTAAATATCCAAACTGCGACTGCTGCTCTTAAACACTGCGACCATAATCGCAACCCTACTACGGATGCAATTTATGGTCGCAGTTAATCATTTATCAGTTCCCAATGCGACTTTGGTCGCAATAATGTACTGTTTTGGAGTTCAAAGTAATTTAAAGTTATAGTGTATTAACTTTTAAACTGTTTTGGATAACTGAACAGTCACCTAGGAAGTATACAATTTTTGAGAAAAGATAGAAAATATATTTGAGAGATATTCACGTGGTCCGAGAGCTTAAACCTTTTGGAATTCCGGGATTAAATACATATAAAGGGTCATGAGCAAAGGATTAAAAACATACTAAGTTATTTTTTGCTCAAACTCGTTACTCTCACTGTTCCGAAAATACATTCAAAAAATGTCTTCACCATCACCACCGTCTTCACCGGAAAGAAGCCAATCATCAAATGATGATTTTATGTTTAGTTCTGAAACAATGTCTCGCTATGGGTCAGAATCTGAGCTTGATACAGACGACCCTTTCTGGGAGTTCATTGATGAACCAAAACACAAACATGAAGAGGAAGAAAGCGACGATGAGACTGTACCTGAAGAGGAGGAAGAGACAGAAGACGAAAGCGATACAGAAGACGAAAGCATGACTCTTGACGACGAATCTGATTACTATGGTGATGACGACGATTAGAAGTTAAAAAATTGTATTTTGTTTTTCTTTTTAAATATATATAATCTGTTTTCTAAAGTTATTTGTGTGAATTACATTTTTTACTACTATGTTTTGGTTGAAATACTGCGACCATGGACGCAGACTTAATAAATACAATGCGACCAAGGTCGCAGTCGCTGGTCTTTAATCTTAATCAACAACACTGCTACCTTGGTCGCAGTTTCTGACCGTAGTCTTTATAATATAAACTGCGACCTTGATCGCAGTTGTTGGTATTTAGTCGTAATAAAATACACAGCGAACTTGGTCGCAGTTGCTGATCTTTACTCTTAATCAACAACATCACTGAAATGTCGACCTTGGTCGCAGTTGGTGGTATTTATAAATAATCAACAACACTGCGACTTCGGTCGCAGTTGATGAACGCAGTCTTAAAAAAAATAATCTGCAACCTTGGTCACAGTTTTTTGGTCGCAATGTCGACCCTGGTCGCAGTTGTTTCTGTTTGCACTGTAGTCTTATGCGACCTTGGTCGCAGTGTGGTCTCTGGTCCAAGTTGTTTTGTTTGCAATGCATGACTGCGACCAAAGGTCGTAGTTTATTAAAAAACAATATGTTTTTTATTTATTTTCACGCATTTATCTCCAGGCATGTGAAAATGATAAAAAAACGATCTCTTATACAATAAGATTGAGTGTTACAATATAGCAGTAGAAAGAAAACTAAACATCAAAAAGAGCCATTGTTGACTAAGAGCAGTGTTGTATTGAGGTCTTTTTATTTATGTCCAGGCATTTATCTCCAGGCATGTAAAAATGATACAAAACGATCTCTTATACAATAAGATTGAGTGTTACAATATAGCAGTACAAAGAAGACTAAACATCAAAAGAACCAAGAAGACTAAACATCAAAAGAACCCTTGTTGAATAAGAGCAGTGGTGTTATTGACGTCCACGTGTACTAAAAAACTGTGGACGTCGAGGACCATGACTTCTTCCCTTGTGGACGAATATCGATCAAGTTCACCGGCCAAAATATTCTCCCACAGGCCCAGCGAACCTGAAAAAGGACAATCAAGCTCTGGGTCTTCTTCGTGCATAGGGTCATCTTCATCCATGGAGGCAGGCCCCTGTTAGAGACTCTGAAGAAGGCGAAAATTCTCAGAGCAATTGCTCTCAAATGAACACAGTCTAATTATGGGCTGTTAAAGGGAGAGGGTGAGCCCTATTTATGGGCAGCCCATAATAACAGCTTCGGGAAACAGCGAATGGTGCGGGTTCATCAACGTAGACTTGACGTTAAAAAGATCTCATAAAATCTTTATGACAGGTCGCGTCTCACGGAGTCGGTCCAAGTCGCATCAGACAACAGACAACTTTTCATTTTTCATTTACATTCAAAAAAATGACTTAATCCAAAACAACACTTAATAAAACAAGAACACGGCGACCTTGGTCGCTATGCATGTTAATCTAAAGGAAAACACTTACTTAACGTACTGCGACCAAGGTCGCAGTCCATGTAAAGCGACCTAAGACTGCAGTTGCTGGCCATCTTTATCAACAACAACACTGCGACCTTGGTCGCATTGAACAATGTACACTGCGACCATCTTTATCCTTAACAACACTGCGACCTTGGTCGCAGTTAATAATTATATTACTTCACCCTTAAAAATTTTTAAAATGAAAGGTTGCGACATTGGTTGCAGTTGCTGGTCGCAGACTTAATAAATACACTGCGACCTTGGTAGCAGTTGCTGGACTTTAGTGTTACTCAACAACAACACTGCTACCTTGGTCGCAGTTTCTGACCGTAGTCTTAATAAAATAAACTGCGACCTTGATCGCAGTTGTTGATGTTTAGTCTTAATAAAATACACAGCGACCTTGGTCGCAGTTGCTGTTCTTTACTCTTAATCAATAAAATCACTGCGACCTTGGTCGCAGTTGGTGGTCTTTATAAATAATCAACAACAACACTGCGACTTTGGTCGCAGTTGATGGCCGCAGTCTTAAAAAAATAATCTCCAATCTTGGTCGCTATTGCTGGTTTTTAGTCTTAATCAACAACAACACTGCGACGATGTGACACGTCACCGCAACAGTTGCTTAGTCGCAGTCTTTGGTCGCACTGTCGACCCTGGTCACAGTACTTACTGTTTGCAATGTATCTTCTGCGACCTTGGTCGCAGTGTCATCTATGATCATAGTTGTTTTGTTTGCAATGCATGGCTGCGAAAAAGTTCGTAGTTTATTAAAAAAACAAATATGCTTTTTATTTATGTCCAGGATTTATCTCCAGGCATGTGCAAATGATACAAAACGATCTCTTATACAATAAGATTGAGTGTTACAAATACAGCAGTACAAAAGAAGACTAAAACATCAAAAAAATCCCTTGTTGACTAAGAGCAATCTTCTTCTTGAGGTCTGGTGGCAGCAGAATCAATAAGATTGAGTGTTACAAAGAAGACTAAAAATCAAAATAGCCAAGAAGACTAAACATCAAAAAATCCCTTGTTGACTTAGAGAAATCTTCTTCTTGAGGTCTGCTGGCAGCAGAATCAATAAGATTTAGTGTTACAAAGAAGACTAAACATCAAAGTATCCAAGAAGACAAAACATCAAAAGAGCCAAGAAGAGCCCTTGTTGACTACTAAGAGCAATCTTCTCCTGGAGGTCTGGTGGCAGCAGAATCTTTCGTTTATGAACATCTCTTCACCAGAAGGTTATCCAGTGAGCATGGAGTTTCCTCGATGTCACTTCTGGGGTAAGAGAGGAGGTTTTGAGACCTCACAAGGAATGCTACCCACCACATCCCCCGCCGCCATACCCACTCTGACCATCCGTTACCAGCAAGCTTGACTGGTGCATCAAGTCAGAGCAGATCTCGGTGAGGATTAAGTCCTCGTCAGGGTCCATGACTTCTTCCCTTGTGAACGACGAGGACCATGACTTCTTCCCTTGTGGACGATGAGGTCTATGACTTCTTCCCTTGTGGACGAACATCGATCAATTTCGTCAATAGGGTCATCTTCATCCATGGAGGCAGGCCCCTGTTAGAGACTCTGAAGAAGACGGAAATTCTCAGAGCAATTGCTCTCGAAAGAAAACAGTCTAATTATGGACTGTTAAAGGGAGAGCGTGAGCCCTATTTATAGGCAGCCCATAATAACCATAATTAATGGTTCATTAATCAGAATCGTCGGCATTAATGGTCTCCAACCGCCAGCGCCGGTTTGGCATTAAAAGACATTAACGCCTAAACCCAATGAAGAACCGACGGGTGGACAACCGCTTCGGGAAACAACGAATGGTGCGGGGTTCGTCAACATAGACTTGACGTTAAAAGATCTCATAAAATCTTTATGACAGGTCGCGTCTCACGGACTGACTCCAAGTCGCATCACACAACAGACAACTTTTCATTTTTCATTTAGATTCAAAAAATGACTTAATCCAAAAAACAACACTTAATAAAACAACACTTACTTAACGTACTGCGACCAAAGTCGCATTTCACCACTTAATAAAACAACACTGCGACCTTGGGCGCTATGCATGTTAATATAAAGGAAACACCTACCTAACGTATTGCGACCTAAGTCGTAGTCCATGTAATGCAACCCTAGATTGCAGTTGCTGGCCATCTTCATCAATAACAACACTGCGACCTTGGTCGCATTTAACCATGTACACTGCGACAAAAGACTTTGGCTAAGGTCGCAGTTTAAATGTACAATGCGACCAAAGACTCTGACTACATTATATTCAAAAAAAATAATTACTTAACGTACTGCGACCAAAGTCGCAGACCATGTAATGCAACCCTAGATTGCAGTTGCTGGCTATCTTTATCAATAACAACACTGCGACCTTGGTCGCATTTCACCATGTACACTGCGACCAAAGTATTTGACTAAGGTCGCAGTTTAAATGTACAATGCGACCAAAGACTCTGACTACATTATATACAAAAAAAATTAAACTATAAAGTAGAATTTTATCGCAGGCTGAAAACATTGATCTGAAAAGATTTTATATTTTCAAAAAAAAATTTATCCCAGGCTGAAAAGGAGATACTACATCTTTCAAAAAAGAGGTAAAGAAATAAGGCGAAAATTAACTTATATCCTATAAAGACCGGCAAAATAAAAGGGGGAAAAAATAATAATAAACAATAAGGAAAAGTTATCATAAGGGGTATTTGGTAATTTAACTTCTCCATAAAAGCGGGCCGCAAGTCAGTGAGGTGACAAATCGAGCCACGTCACCGCAGGCTGAGAGAGTTCTCTCAGCCCGCGGGCTGATATACATTTTTCTCATATATATATATATAGGGGTTACTGTACCTCAGCCTGCGGCTTAGAGAACTCTCTCAGCCGGCGGGACGTGGCAACATCAGATCCACAAATCTGTCATAAATTTTGGCGGACAAAAACCTGAACAATCCCGCCTAATTTAATGTCAGTCACCTCAACATTGTATTTTCCGAAAATACCCTCACTCACAACTTTTTACCTAATGTAAAAACATTTCCTTTTATTTTTACCATGGTCGCAGTATTTTTTGAAAAAGCGATGTATATGTATGCGACCTTGCTAATATTTTTTTAAGCCAAATTTTTTTCATACACTATTTGTCGAACTCGTTCGCAGTAGTTAAAATTATAGTTGCAGATCTGTTCGACTTAGATCGTAGAGTTTTAATTTTTTTGGTCTTTTATTTTATACGAATGCGACGTTGGTCGCAGTATATGAAAGGTCCTTTTTTTTATTACATACTGCGACATGGGTCGCAGTTGTCTCAATATGCGTTGTAGTGTCCTGCGACCATGGTCGCAATGTATTTAACGTCATTTTTTTAATTCCCGGGTCGCAGTTGCTTATATTTGCACTGTAGTCTTATACGACCTTGGTCGCAGTATCGACCCGGGTCGCAGTTGTTTATATTTGCACTGTATACTTATGCGACCATGGTCGCAGTGTCGACCCTGGTCGCAGTTGTTTATGTTTGTACTGTATACTTATGCGACCTTGGTCGCATTATTGACCCTGGTCGCAGTTGTTTATATTTGCACTGTAGATGATTGCGACCTTGGTCGCAGTGTAGACCATGGTCGCAGATGTCTATGTTTGCACTGTAGACTTATGCGACCTTGGTTGCAATGTCGTTCATTGTTTACATTTGCACTGTAAATAATTTATAAACAATAACCTAAATCCTATAAAGAGTGGCAAAAAAAGGGAAAATAATAATAAATAATAACCTAAATCTGACAACGAGCGGTCCAAAAATTGCCTTGTGGGAAAATAATAATAAACAATAACGAAAGTTACCGAAAGAGTAGCTTTTCATAAGGGATATTTAGTAATTTAACTTCTTCCTATAAGCGGACCGCAAGTTAGTGGGGTGACAAAATTGAGCCACGTCACCGCAGGCTGAGAGAGTTCTCTCAGCCGCAGGCTGATATACATTTTTCTCATATATATATATATATATATATATATATATATATATATATATATATATATATATATATATATATATATATAGAGGATACAAACATGGCAAGGCTTGGTCGAATCAAATAAAAAGACTTGACTTTTCGATCTCCACATGAGGAAATTTTTCTCAGCTGTCACTAATGCCCATTATTCTCATTATATATAGAGAGAGAGTTTGACTAGGATCATATCGGTAGGATTTGACTATAGATCTTATCACTTGAAAAGTATATATTATGCAACTATGATAGATAATCCAAAATCATTCAATATGATCTAAATAATTTAAAATGCCTAGAAACAAAAAATAAAATATTTTCATGATTTCTAACATATGCATTAAGTGACCTAAAAATGGATGATTAAAGTGAAAAATTTCATAGATCTATGATTTAGGAAATAGAAATTGAAAATCCAACTCTTGATTCATGATCTAAATATATTAAAACCCTTAGATACCAATTTTTATGGGTTTGAAACATTATAAACCTTAAAACTAAATAATTCACTACTTTTGATCATTCATTTTGAGGTCACTTGATGCATATGGATAAGAAAACTCAAAATAGTTTAAATTTTAGGTTATAAGCACTTCGAATGATATAGATCAACTTCAACGAAGTGGATCTTTAAATTAAATGTAATATCATCTAATTCCAATAGATAGGATTTGATTCCAAATCCTGTCGGGAGAGCATAGTCAAACTCATATATATATATATATAATATATATATATATATATATATATATATATATATATATATATATAGACTTGTGTCCTTCCAAAAAAATTTGAGCCCGAATTTTTTCAATTCAAATACAATCCTCTGACATTCGAATACAAAATTCACTCCATTAATTAAAAATTAAGTGTTTTGAATACTTTTTGCCCCATCCAACAAGTGGCGCAAAATGGACGTCCCAAAGTAGTGAGTTGGTTAGATTTATGTTTTTAGACATACAAATTCTCGATCTGGCCATATGATTATAATCTAAACATTTAAAAATCCCTACAAACCTATTAGGTTTCAAATATTCTATACCGTTAAACTAACCAACTCACTATTTAGGCCGTTCATTTTTCCCCCACTTGATGCATGGGTAAAAAGTATTCAAAACATTTGATTTTTTGTTATAGATACTTGAAATAATATATATCAACTTCAACAGAGTAAATCTTGTATTCGAATGTCTGATGTTAGTATTTGAGTGGGAATAATTCAGCTTTAAATCCTTTTAGAAGGACACAAGTCTATCTCTCTCTTTTTCTATATATATATATATAAAGAGAGAGAAAATGGGTAAGTTAATGGCCATAGGAGGAAATTCTATTTTCTCATTTCAAATGCAATATCTAAATCGTTCAAATTGATCTTCATGCCATAAGATGTATGTATATGAAAAATTATGAATTTTTAACATCTTTTACGAATGCATCAAGTGGTTTCCACAATAGAATAAATGCGACCACTAGATCTATGAGTAAACAATATTGAAACCACATGATTTTTAATACACCTATGTTTTAGAAAACAAAGATCAAAATCACCGGTTATATCATGCATTTGAAGCGAGAAAATCGAGTTTTAGATACGTCATAGGTAGAAATTTCCTCCTATGATCACTGACATATCGTTTCCATACACACAAACACATACATACATATATACACATACACACAAACACACATATATACATACATACATGTGTGTAGTTTAAGGGGGTTTGACCCTTTCCAGGCTCGCAATCTACCAATTACAAAGAGTTCATAAACAATGCAAGTCAATAAATGTACCAGTTAAAAAAAGTCATAAGATCATAGTTAATGGCTATATGTAACATGTACACTTTTACCATGAAGCTGTACGGTATTGAACACTAACACTTTTGGGACACCGTGCATTTTCTAAATATGTCGTTAATTTTATACTTAATTTACGGTACTTGTCAGACAATTCTTTATTCTCGTTAATATTTATTTTAGCTTTATGTATATATCAAGGACTATATTGTGTCAAAATATTGATTTATATAAAGCTATGGTAAGTTCAAATATCTTTCAACATAAAATATAGAATTCATTAAGCTATTTTATAGAAAGATAAAGAGTCAAGGCCTATTCTTTTTGCAAAATCATAAAATATATGATTGGTTAAAATTTTAGCACACATGTTACCATTGAATATTGTTATATTACTACATGTTTGAACTTCTACAATATTTGTGTATGCACTTCGTCTTATCATTTCTACATATTCTCTATATATTTTACTGTTATTTTGTCGTATCCCGTGTTCTACTTTTTAAGAAATTGCCATATCACGTGTCTATGTCCGTGTCGTACCAGTGTTCCTTTTCCGTGTCCATGCTTCTTAGGTTAATTGGGTAACAAGGACTAGAGGGAGGCCTATATGAAGTTGGATGGACACAATTAAGAAGAATATGTTAATGCTTTATGTTCCTAAAGAGATGGCCTTAAGTAGAGTTGAATGGATGAAAAAGTTCATGTAGCCGCCCCCAAAAATTTGGATTGAAGGCTCTTATTTTGTTGCTGTAGCCTAACAAATACAAAGGGTTAACAAGTGTTTCTTAAAATGAGTAAGGTGGTTAACTCCCATCTTCTTCACTTATGGCTTCCTTCATGCATGCATATCTGGCTTTTTGATTCTCCACAAGTTTCTCTCTCAAGGATTAAGAGTGTTAACCCTCCAAAGTCTCTCTAGCAGAGTTAGAATATAACCCTTAATCATTATGACAAATTTTGACACTCACAACCTCATCCAAAGACTGAGAGTGCTCAATGATTACACGTCCATGATGACCAACTAAACCCTCCCCATTGAAATCTAATCCATACAACACAAACTGTTACAAATACGGTGAATTCCACTGGACTGGAGTTTTGGTTAAAGACTCGTTGACTTCCATTAGCATATTACAAGAAATGTTGCAATGCAAAACATCATCACTCGCCATAAAGAAATCATCTCCCATAGAGATGGCCCATGTCATCAAGGTAATGTGTTGAATATTCTTATATAACACATTTCGATGTTTATTAGCTAGATGACCAATTTTCTGGGACTTTAGTTGGAAATGGTTATATCTGAATCACAGATGACTATCCTGTGTTTTTTACAAGAGTTCTCTTCAGATATAATCGAAAAATATGTGCATGCCACCTAGAAAATGTTTGAATTTCAATAATCATACCTCAGCCGGATTGTGTTCACAGGATTTCAATTAATAGTTTGTCAAGTGAGCTGAGATGATAAATTCTTGAAAGGAAAAAGGATTTGGTAGACAAAAGATTGCATTAGACGCCCATGCCTAGCTCTTTCCTGGTGCTCCCCCAAAAGTTTCTTTAGTAGTTTAAATGGAGGATGCATACAATAGGATTCAGTTTATGATCATTCTTCATGTTGCTACTGGGGGGGGGGGGGGGGGGGGGGGGTGGGGAATAAAAATAAAACACTTTCTTGGAATTTGATTTGTACAGAGACATTATTTTGTTACTCATCACAATTTAGTAACTGTTATTACATTGATGAACAAAAAATCCTAATATCATCGGTGGATTTCAAGGGGTTATACTTTTCGGGTTGCGGAAAAAACTAGGAAGTAAACTTCTTTATGATTATTGGTATGAACTAGGAAGAAAAAAAATCAAGAGAATCAATAGGAAAATTCCTCTTTATTTGACTGTATAGTGGCCAAAAATTGACTCTCATCAAGATGCTAATATGTGACCGAGCAACTAAGTTCTCCTTTTGAAGCTTCCGCATCATTCAGCAGCCTTCGTCACATCGTATCCTCTCGAAGACGTTCACACAGAGTCACTCACAGTCCAAGTTTCCCGACTTCACCCAGGAAGTTCCCAATAGTGACCACTGAGATCTCCGCCTGCAATTATGCCACGCCTCCTCTCCCACATTGAAGACGTGAAACGCCTCTGTATTTAAGGTGGATAATTATGGACAATGAAGAGATTCCCTGCATGCAATCCCAACAGTCCAGCGCTCACAATCATGGCCATTACAACAAATACTCTCGTAAAGATCGTGCAGTTACGCAGATCTCACTTGCACTCCATTCACCTCCATGCCAACAGTTTAGTACAAATAAACCTTCTCTTCCTTAAGAAAGGGGGCACTTTTCGATCTACTAAAATCCTAACTCAAGGAGATACCAACACATTCTTATAATTCCTATTAAACCTACGAATTATAGTGAACTTTCCTCCTCTTCCCCGTGGTTTTCCCGATTTGGGTTTCCAGTAATAATCAGGTGCCTCGTCTATTGTCTATAGTGATCACATTTTTTACACTGACACTTTATCTCGCTTGTGGTGTAGATCGACTGTCTAACTACTCGTAATGGTAAATCTCCACCCCCGAATGCAGTATTGCCATCAACTTTAGGAGGTTTAAAAGAAATAACAACTTTTAACTGTTTTCCTTTATTCATTTTTGATCACAAATATTTAAATTTGAATAATTTTATTATTAGGGGGCAGGCAAAAAGAATTTTCAATGACACGGTAATTTTCCAAATTAGATCGTTACGCAGTCAAATTACAAAAAAAAAGAGCATATTTGTACAAAGATATAACGCAATATAATTCTTTTGACAGTTTGATTCGTAGAAATTTGTCTATTATTTTCCAATGAACCCGAAATAACTACGATGAGAAAACATGGTTGCCTACACAAAAGTCATGGAAACCAAACACAATTGCCATGCATGCCATAATTTCCATCTACACTGAGAATCTAAAAAGCTAAACAAGATTTCACAAACAAATGAATCAAAATCATGAAATGGCAACGATGAGTCGGACAATCGGTAAAATGCACACCAGAGGGAGGCAGCGGACGCCGAGGTTTCTCGGTGGCGGAGTGATTTCCACAATTTGATAGGGGTAGAGATGATCCCTATCTCTATCTTTAGCTCGATCCCTATCCTTTTTTCTACACATCACTTCAAGAATCCCACCATTCTTTAATCACAGAGAGAGCAACCATAATAAGTATAACAATAAGCTAATAGATCAGCACAAATTAAGCAAGACCCATAAATTAAATCTCTGATAAGATTCACTCACCCTGTAATTGGTTACAGCGCCTGAGGCCATCGCCATTGCAGCACCTCTCTCTCCCTCCCTCTCCGCTAAAAGATTTTGAAGCCTATTGAGGATTTTATTTTTTCCCGATCAGTTTGATGGCTTTAATTGGCCCCGGGCTCAAATGTGGGGCCGGTTTTGGGGACAGTTGGTTGGCGGTGGAAATACCTTGTGAAACAAATTGGGACACCACAGATTGTTCATCCTCTGGGCCGATGTTGTTGTGTTTGGGCCATAGTCCTAGGCCCATAGGCTTGTTCCCAACTGACAATGGAGTTCGTTCCAAGTTTGAGATCTGAGTTTCAAATTCCACTTACATTATGCTAACAACGCTTGTTTCATATTCATGTTAGAGATTTGAGTTTCAAATCCGGCTAAGGCTAAAGCATTTTAAGGGCGTGTTTGCATTTATGGAAGTGTGAGAAAAATAGGAAGTGAGAAAACTCATTTTTCACTTCTCTTGTTTGTTTTGAACCGGAAAGGAGAAATGGAAAACCCTTTTTCTTTTTGCTTATTCCCGTTTACACCTCTCTTTTGCACTATCATTTCCCACTTTTAGGATGCTACAATTAATCTTGTGGTCATGTAAATCTCATTTGTAATAAGTTGTATCTCAAAACAGTTAATTTTGTGGTCATGTAAATCTTACTTGCATTCTAATTACAGTCCAATTTTTTTATAATTAATTTTATTTAATATTATTTTACGGTCAACTTCATGATCAACCTTTCCACTTTCACTTTCACATTACTAACCAAACACCAAAAAAGACATTACACTTTTCTAATTACACTTCCCAACAGCCATCCAAACACCAAAAAAGAAATATAAATTCTCATTTTTCAAAAGAAAAAGAATCCTACTATCTACTTCCCACTTCCTCACTTCCACCGAATTCCGGGCATCCAAATAGCCCCTTATGATGAATTTGCTTCCAAATATGATTTGATGAGGTTATTATAAATAAAATTATGCTAATATGCTTTGATGAGGTTATTATAGTAATCATTTGTTTTCTTAGTATGGACGGACAAAGAAATAATAATAAATCAATGAAAATAAGCAACCACATGTTAGATCTAAATTTATTCCATACAAGATCTATACATATACTGTAAGCCTCTTTATCATGATCAAAGGGAAGGAGGGTTTTAGGCATACCTGATTCCATCGCGAGGATGCCGAATATTGCACGATCTCGAAGGCGCCGGAGTTGAGGGAGAGGATTCTTCTCTCCAACCACCAAGTTCTCTTCTTTATCCTTAGAGGAGATGAGAGGCCTCTAAGAGAGAGATGATTATTCTTGTTGGTGGAGAGGGAACCCTACTCATGGTATATATAGCATCAAGAAATCCTAATTCAACTCATCATAGATCTAGGCCCTTGATTTATAACACGAGTTCCACACGTGTAGATGAGTCCCACATTCTAATTTAAATACACTCATGGCTAAGTGTAATTGAAAACGTGTCTAGACCCAAACCATTTAGGTTTGATCAATTCTTTATTGGGTCAAACAACATAGGTTAAGTGGGCGGGTGCAAATATCCAATTGACTTGATTAGGCCCAAAATAAATTAGACTTTAAAACATAATAAGTCTAACAATCTCCCACTTGGGCCAAGCAAGTCATACTGAATAGATATTATGCATAACTTTATGACGTCAAAACTTTAACCGCCGACAAACCACGTTTCAAAACAATCTGGTCCATTAAGAGTCCTGCCACCGAATATGGCGATCGTTACCTTCTGTATAATCGAGGTAGGACCTTCCACATCACAAGTTTCAGAACCCCTAACGACATAGATCAAATGTGGACGTGTGGCATGGAAATGTCCTCTGATCAAATAAGGTACAATTCCAACTGGTTTCCAATTTATGACTCCAACGAGTCTAACTTTATGACTCCAACGAGTCTAACTGCTAATTCAACAAACTCAAATGCGCAAAAGTAAACTTTAAGAAAAGCAGTTATAAATTTATCAGAATCAACAAATATCCATAAAGTGCACTCAAAAATAATGTCTGTTACATAAAATTATCCACTCCCACAAAATCAGGATATCATAATGACTAGTCATCCTCATATGAGCAATATGCTCTTAAGAATACTTTAGGTGAAAGTCCTTTAATGAGTGGATCTGTAATGCTAAGAATAGTGTCATCACTATCAACAGACAAAATATGATTCTGAACTTTATCATTGATGACAAGAAACTTGATGTCGATATGTTTCGACTTTGCTGAACTCTTGTCACTATTGCAGCAGAGCTTTATAACTCTTATTGTCACAGTGTAGCTGTAATGGCCTCTCGACTAAATCCACCATCTTCCTACAATAAGGAAAATGTAAAATGAAGTGGATTTTCTATTGCCGATACATCCAGCATAATCTGAATCTGTGTATCCAATCAGCTGCAACTGATCAGATTTCATGTAGTCTTTTATTGATATCGCATAACCTTCTTGATAGTCTTCCAGAGATCAATCCCATGATTGATCAAGTTTCTATCAAGTTTCTCAACGGTATATGCTATGTCTGATGGGTACAAACTTGAGCATACATCAGACTTCCAACCGCCAATGCATATGGAATGTCTTTCATTTGCTCTTTCTGTAGATTGTTCTTAAGACATTAGAGTAAACTAAACTTATCTCCCTTAGAGCAATTCTTCATGCCACATCTATCTAGCACCTTATCGATATAGGGATTTTGTGATAAACCTAATATTCCACATGTCCTGTCACGTTGAATCTAGATGCCTATCACAAAAGAAGCGTCTCCAAGATCTTTCATCTCAAAATTCTTTAAGAGAAAACTCTTGGTCTCAAGTAGAAGATCTATATCGTTACTTGCTAATAGAATGTCATCCACATATAGCACAAGAAATATAAATCTACTCCGTTTAAATTTATGGTAAATACATTGATCAACTATATTTTCCTTAAAATCAAAAAACGGATATTACTTGATCAAATTTCAAATACTATTGACGGGATGCTTGCTTTAAACCATAAATGAATTTCTTTATTTGCAAACCAAATATTATGAAACCTTCACTTTAAAACTTTCTGGTTGCACCATACAGATTTCCTTCTCAATGCTACCATTAAGAAAGGCAATCTTAACATCCATTTGGTATAACTTCAGGTCAAAGTGAACCACCAGTGCCATAATAATCTTAAAAGAATGCTTCATGAAAACTAGGGAGAAAGTCTCCTTATATTAGTCAATGCCCTTTCTTTGAGTGAATCCCTTTATGACAAGATGTGCCTTATACCTTTTGACATTACCTTTCGAATCCCGCTTGGTTTTGAATACTCATTTACAACCAATCGGTTTCTTTCCTTTAGGCAACTCTTACTAAATCCCAAACATCATTGTCCTTTATGGATTTTAACTCGTCTTTCATAGCATTTGACCACTTACTGGAGTGAATGTTGAGTTTGGACTCATTTAAGGATGTGGGGTCATCCTCTATCCTTATGTCAAACTCATGCTATTGGAGATAAACTATATAGTCATTTGTAATGACTGATCTCCTCTTCCTAGTTGATCTCCTAGGCACTTGTGGTTGAGAATTTTCAGTTTCTACCTCACCAGCATGATCTACTTCAGGATGAACTGTATATGTATCTTGTAAGGATGCAACTGTATTTTCATCTTGAAGTGGAACAACTACTTTATCATTTGAAACAATTATCATGGGTATAACAATATGTTCTTTCTTAAATATGAAATCTTTATGTAGTTGACTCCCACTGTTCTGAATATTCTCAAAAATTTTAGCAATCTGTCTTTATGTTCTTAGTGGAGGGACAATAAAACTTAAAGCCTTTATACCTCTCAGAATACCCTATGAATAAACAGCTAACTGTCCTTGAGTCCAACTTCTTCTCATATGGTATATATGGCCGAGCTTCCGCTGGACAACTCCAAACATGAAGATGCCTAATACTGAGAGATTTCCCAGTCCATAACTCATATAGGGTTTTAGTTACTGTTTTGCTAGGTACTTTATTAAAGAGGTGACAACCATCTTTAAGGCTTCACTATATAATGACTTTGGTAGAGCAGTGTGAGCTGTCATACTCCCAGCCATATCCTTTAGTGTGTGATTTTATCTCTCAGCAATACCATTTTGACGAGGTGTCCCTGATATGGTGTACTAAGCGATAATACCACTCTTTCAGAAATTGACAAATGATTCTGGACATTTACTTGATTCGTCATATCTGTCATAGTACTCACCACCATGATCAGATCTAACGGCTTTAAACATGTCAATGATTGGGATTTCTCATGGAACAAGTGTAGGTACCTATAACGAGAGTAATTGTCTGTAAAAAGTGATGAAATATTCATGATCATTCCAAGAAGCTGTAGGGAATGGACCACAAATGTCTGTATACACCAAATTAAGACACCTGAACTTCGTTGAGTACCAAACTTTCTAATGTTTCTTTAATTAATTTTCGCTTAGTGCCTATGCTATTCACATATAGAGATTCATTATATAAAGCATGAAGTTTCAATTTATATAGCCATCAATCAGAATTCTAGTACCAACAACTTTAGATTTGGAAAGTAGACTAAGCATTTCATTATCAAGAGTGACAGTAAAACTAGATCTGTTTAACAAATGAAATAGAAATATGATTCCGCCTAAAAGGACGGTATATATAAAGTCTCATCCAAATCTAAAACCAAAAAAATCAGAATCTAATTTAAGCCTACAAACTCCAATAGCTTTAATTGCAACTTTATTTCCATCACCCATGTATGCGTATCGCTCAGCTGGGCTGGGCCTCCTTTGGGTTTGGAAGTTCCGCATTGAATCGCTTATGTGAATTATCTATTCATAATTTATAAAGTGGCACTATAGCTAAATTAATCTCAAAACAAACATAAATATGAGATATACCCGCTAAATAGTCATTTCTGATACTTTATGCATTCCTACTTAAGGTGGCTTACTTTCTTACAGAAAAAGTATGCAATGACCTTAGGCTATTTTTCTGCACTTTTGCCACTTAGGATCAGCCACTGTAGTGATGTTTATGTTCCTCCCTTTAGTTTCACTTTCCTTTTCTTATTAGAAGTTTACCCTGGATGCTAAGTGAGCATTGACTTTATCGGGCATAGCACTTCTAATAGTTATAGGAATAGTGTACTTTATGACCATTAGACACCTCTTGTAAGATCTCTCCCACTTACCATAATTGAACTTTTCTTTACTGAACTTTTATTAGTGATAGTAGAGATCCATCAATCTTTAAGGTATACTCTAGGTGCATGAATTCAAGAACGATCATTTACATGGTCTTACCACTTCTTAAAGTTTGTACCATTCAATTTATACTATATAAGTGTACAATTTCTCATCAGTTTAACATAAACATTGCATTTAATAAAATTCTACTGTAATAGCCATAAAAAAATGAATTTCAGAAAATGCAACCAGTTTAACAGATAGAGCTGCCGGTTAAACTTTCAGAACAAGTTGTGTCTCTATATACCAACACTGTACTGGCCCAATATAGATATCCTAAAGTCTAGGTCCTATATAAGAGAACAACCTTCCTTTGGGCCGACTGTCACTTTATAGGATTGGACCTAAAGTTTAAGTAATCTATATTGACCATATAATATATGTAATGACCGGCCATAATGACAACCTTCCTTTGGGCCGATTGCCACACGCATGGGCCACACAAATTTATGCATCTGGATTCTTGTTCCGCCATCGGACTAGTTGATGAGGGTAATGCAATATGGGCCAATAGTGTGACAACCTTCCTTTGGGCCGATTACCACACATCAAGGTTCTCCCACTTGCATTATCCACATCAAGTATCCGACGCCGTACATAATTCGGCCAAACAATAGTCTTCCTTTGGGCCGGCTATTGTCCGCATGAACTACATACGGCAATTAAATAAGCTCTTTTATAAATTCTTTAGTTTGAACATGTATATATCTTTATCTGTGTGTTATTAACTGTAATAAACACCAATATTCATCATGCAAGATAATATAAGCAATAAAATATTGATGATAAAGCGGAAGCATGTAAGGGTACACATAACCTTGATAAACAAACACTTCAATGCCTTCTTTATGTCAACTAACTACTGTTTTGTCATGTATAATTCCTGTAATACTGTAGTGCTCGTCAAGAGCTTCGAAACGGCTGTTTACATGCCCAAAACAGAGGTCGTATGAGCCCGTAACGGCTAATTGAAGTTTCTATTGGCAAAACGGGTCTGCAGTGCTTATCGGGCCTGAATCAGACCCGACCCGCAATGGTTAACTTATGGGTTTCCTTAATAGGTCGGGTTTAAATAAACTGAATAAAACCCAATTAGCTTAATGTGAGATTGATTGAGATTATGTTTCTTTATTTGAGTAGAATTTTATCCAAAATATCCTTAATAGGCTAGAATTATATCTCAATCATAATACCCAAATCAATCTCAACAATCCCCATTGAAATTAAATATGAGATTAATTAGTAGTAGGTTTCCTTATTAGAGTAAAATTCAATCTCTAAATTTTTAATTCTAATTAATCTCATAATCCTAAATTAAGGAAACCCTAAATAATTAACCAAAAAAAATTTTTTTTTTAATTATTCGTTTGCCTTACATGTGCATGTGCAGGCCATGTCAATTTTTTTTATTTTTTTGAAAACTACTTCATGATGCATGCGCTGGTGCTTCCAGCGCATGGATCTAACACTTTTTTTTTTTTTTTTTTGCTGTGAAAAAAACTGGCCGCATGCATGTGCGTCCATACAGATGCAAATTTTTTTTTTTTAATAAAATATAGAATAACACACATATTAATTTTTTATAAAAATATATACATGTTAAATTCAATAAAAATCACTCCTTTTAACCTTTTGATCCAACATATGAGACACAAAATATTTATTGAATCAAAAGAGATATTTTTATGATATTTATAGATCGAGATCATAATTTCTGTAGATCCCTATGATCTGATAAAGAGGAGACTCTGATACCAATTGTTAGATCTAAAATTTATTTCATACAAGATCTACACATATACTGTAAGCCTCTTTATCATGATCAAAGGGAAGGAGGGTTTTAGGCATACCTGATTCCATCGCGAGGATGCCGAATATTGCACAATCTCGAAGGCGCCGGAGTTGAGGGAGAGGATTCTTCTCTCCAACCACCAAGTTCTCTTCTTTATCCTTAGAGGAGATGAGAGGCCTCTAAGAGAGAGATGATTATTCTTGTTGGTGGAGAGGGAACCCTACTCATGGTATATATAGCATCAAGAAACCCTAATTCAACTCATCATAGATCTAGGCCCTTGATTTATAACACGAGTTCCACACGTGTAGATGAGTCCCACATTCTAATTTAAATACACTCATGGCTAAGTGTAATTGAAAACGTGTCTAGACTCAAACCATTTAGGTTTGATCAATTCTTTATTGGGTCAAACAACATAGGTTAAGTGGGCGGGTGCAAATATCCAATTGACTTGATTAGGCCCAAAATAAATTAGACTTTAAAACATAATAAGTCTAACACCACACACTTATTTGTTCAATTTTTTTTTTATCGTGTGTATCCTATGAATAGTACTGAATAATTCATATACCCAACAAAAAAAATTAAGCTTCTTCTGTAGTTCATTGTGGTGCATGTTTTATAATGGGTGAACTTTTTCTATTTTGACGTGTTATTGTATTAAAAATCATTATCATATAGTAGGATGATGACTATGATCCTTTGAGTTCTCTCTTTCTCGCAAGAACTTAAGAGGTGAGATTAAACTTTGTATCTGAATTCTATTTTCAACTTTATAAGTATAATTTGAATGAGAGAATAAAGTTTTGAATTATAGATATTTCTCGAAGCTTCCAAATCACGAACCCAAAAAAAAAAAAACAAAAATCATAGCTTTTGTAGAACCTTCGAAATCAACGCGGCACGTGACAATAAAGGCGATATTTTTTTTATTTGAACTGAAGCAAAAAAAAAAAGATAAATGTTAGGACTTAGACGCCATCCTAAAAAAATTAGTCTTCTGGATAGAGTTGTTCAAATTTTATATACTCAAGATTATCTCCATGTCCTGTCCATGCTGGACTATTTGTTCAACATCCAACTCAACAATAAAGGCAATAGCTTTTGACTTTAGGGCTTGTTTGGTTAACAATGAGAGTGAGGAAGTGGTAATAGTTCCCTTTAAAATTTGGGAATTAGTTAGCAAGTTTTCTAGTGTTTGGATGTTGTTGGGAAGTGTGGCTTGAAAAATATTATGTCTTTTCCAGTATTTAGATGATAATGTGAAAGTGAAAGTGGATAATTTGACCACAAAGTTGATCGCAAAATATTATTAAAATAAAAATTAATTAAGAAAAATAAAAAATGGACTGTAATTAGAATGCAAGTGAGATTTTACATAATTAAAAAATTAACTGTTTTGTGCTACAACTTATTACAAATGAGATTTACATGACGACAAAATTAACTGTAAAACTCTGAAAGTGAGAAAATGGTTGTGTAAAAGAGAAAAGAGAAAAAGAAAAAGGATTTTCTTATTTTTCTTTTCCGGTATTTGAATAGATAGAGAAGTGAACAATTATACTTTCCCATTTCCTTACTTCCGCTCACTCCCTTGCAACCAAACACACCCACAAGAACAAGAATATGAACCAAAGCAAGGATAAGATTCATAACAGTTTTTTGCGAACCTTCAAAATTAATGCAGTAGAAAATAACAAAGATAATAGCTTTGGATTTGAGCCGAAACAAGAATAAGAATTATAATTTCGTGAACCATCGAAATCAACGCAGTAGGAAATGGTGGCGATACCTTTCGACTCTGAACTGAAACAAAATAATAATCGTTAGGGTTTATTTTCATATCGGCACCTAACGTCCTTTGGAACATCGTAGGAGCATCGTACACACGATAAAAAAAAAGTCACTCAACTACGATCTTTGGAACATCGTAGAAGCATCGTACACCAAGCCCACAACCAACTACAACGCTTGGAGTGAAGATCAAAAGAAGAACGCGAACCTTGACGCCAAAGCGATGAATGCTCTATTCTGTGCCCTAACCAAAGAAGAGTTCAACCGTGTTTCAACAGCAACTTCTGCACATCAAATATGGCATACTCTTCAGGTAACACACGAAGGCACTAATAAAGTTAAGGAATCTAAAATATTTGTTCTTGTCTACAGATTTGAGTTATTCAAAATGGAGGAGAATGAAACCATATCCGCGATGGTTACAAGATTCACCGACATCACCAATACATTAGCATCCCTTGGAAAGAACTACACCCAAGTTGAAAGAGTTCGAAAGATCCTTCGTGCACTCACACCAGAATGGGAGAAAAAGACAACCGCCATTGAAGAGGCGAATGATCTCTCAACTATGACATTAGAAAACCTAATCGGTAATCTAATGGCATATGAAGTGCAGTTAGAAGAAAGGAAGAAGGACGAACGACAACACCGTTCAAAGAAGAAAGAACTCGCCTTCCATGCATCATCCGACACGGACAATGATGACGAAGAGGAGATGGCAATGCTCTCAAAGAAATTCAGGAAATTTCTAAAGCAAGGTAAATTCAAATGCTTTAATTGTGATAAATCAGGTCATATGAAGATGGATTGTCCTTTACTTAAGAAGAAAGATAAGTACAAGAGTAAGAAGTTCAAAAAGAAGAAGAACTACGAAGCATCATCAGAATACAGTGATTCATCTTCATCTGATGAAGAAGAATCCACTGAACGTGTCAACCTATGTTACATGCACTTGAAGATGATGAGGTATCATATTCTGAACTCTCTGATGCTTTCCATGAATTATTTCTTGATCTGAAAAATGAAAAACTGAAAAACAAAATTTTATCAAAAGAAAATGAGAAACTTTTAAAGGAAAATTTATGTTATGCATTACAATATTCATCTATAAATTCTCAACAACAAGATGAGTTTGAAAAAGTCATATCATCTTTGAAAATTGAAAATGAGAAATTTATAAAAGAGAACATTTTTCTGAAAAAGGAAACTAAGTCTTTGAATGAAAGGATTTCTATATTGGATAAAGACATGTTAGTTTTCAAAAAGAAATATGAAGATCTTTTGCAAAATGTGACTAAGTTTAATAAAGGAAAAGAAAATTTGAATGCTTTATTATCTTTTCAGAAATTGTCACATGATAATCATGGTATTGGATTTATTGCAAAATCTTCATGTTATAGTAATCCATATAGTTCTTTTGTAAAAAAAAAGTCTAAGAAAAGTAAGTTTATATGGATTCCTAAAAATTTAAGTTTTCATGATAAAAATACATATATTGCTTCATACATTCATGATATATGTGATTCTTGCAACTATGTGTATATTAATAGGTGGAAACCAAATTCTAAATGGATTTGCACTCCTAAAGGTTAAATATGTTCTTTTATGTTTGGTACCATCTAACGTTTATCTTGCAGGTACCATATAAAAATTGATAAAGAACAATTATATATATATGTACTAATATATTTGTTGCAGGGGGAGAACAAAGTATTTCTCTATTTGTTATAACCCAATTTCTGCAGGGGGAAAAAATATAACATATCTTCTGTAGGGGGAGGACTTGTGCACACAAAGCGTCATCATCAAAAAGGGGGAGAATGTTGGAACCTGTTTCGGTGAAGACGTTTGCGATGCATGACATTTTGGAGCTCTAAACAAATGAAGAATCAAGAGTTCTACATGATCAAGATGTGCCAAGGAGAGTTGATAGAGTGTGGTTTGTAAATATGAAATAGCATGTAAAAGCCTTGACACAAACATACACTTCATTGGTCCATTAGTCGACTTGATGTCCATTATAAGTCGACTAACCAATGTGTAGTCGACTAACCCAGTTACCCAAGTCGACTAATCCTGTGTCCTGAATCTGACCCAACTCTCTGTTTGATTATTAGTCGACCGACAGTCAACATAGTCGACTAATAGTCTTTTTAAGTCGACTAATCCAAGTCCCCTAGTCGACTAATCCCTGGTCAAGTCGACTAATTGATAGTTGCAGTCGACTTGATTCAGTTATCAGAAAACTGTCACTTGAAACGTCACTTCCCTAGTCGACTAATAGCCAAACATAGTCGACTAATAGAAGGAATTTTGCCTAGGTTAGTCGACTAACTCAAAAAGCAAGTCGACTAATAGGCAGTTCTGACTGTTGGACAGTTTCTGACTGTTGGTCTTTTGTGCAACGTTTTCCAACGTTTCTGTAATACCCTGTTCCCAGAATACGTACTTAGTTGCGTATTCAGCTTTTCGACCGTATTTTTCGATTTACTTCCTGTATTTGACCGATTTCACTTTCAAATATCATTTTCCAATATATTAGATTTTCTATGATTTTCTGGATTTTTCCTGAATTAAAATAAATTTCTTCAAACCGGTGTCGACCAGTGCCGCCGATCGATTCCTGAAATTTTAATTCTCAAACAGTTAGGAATTTCTAGATGGTCCTTTAGAATTTATTTCTTAGAATCATATTCCCTACTTAAATACTTTTTCTGAGAATTTTATAAATTTATGAAAACTCCAACAGAGTCGGTAGATAACTGATTCCGAGATTTTTAGTTTTAAAACTATAAAGTATTTCTTAATAAGGATTTCACTATTAATCTTCATATATTATTATTGATTTTTGGTAAAATTTACGAGTCGTTCCGAGATACTTGAATTTCGGACGATTTCGGTATTTTCCGAAATGTTTTCCGCATACTTGATTTAAACCTAGGAATCCATGTTTTCAATATTTTCAATTTCCAAGTTAGAGTAAATATCTTCCTTATGAATTTCTTTCCATTTTTCCTTTTCCTTTATTCCTCTTTCTCCACAACCACAAATTTTTCCCATTTTTCCAAAATACAAATCTCTTCCAAAATTTCAACTCCACACAATTTCTCACCTACTTCCCCATTAAATGCCCATCTTTTCTCTCTCTCCCATGGCCGGCCAAGTGGTGGCTAGGAGAGACACCTCACCTCCCCTTTTTGCACAAAACCCCCTCTCAATTTCTTTAATTACATCTCCTTTACAAAAATCAAATCCTATATAAACTTTCCTTTACAATTCTTTTCTCTTTTTTCTTCACTTCACCAAGAGATTAGCCCTCACCTCTTCCTTCTCCATCTCAAACTCAACCCTAACTCCAAGAACACCACAAGATCTTCACCTCTAGCTCAAGCAACTGATTTGGAGCTTAGATCGTAGCTCTTTTCATCGCCAAGGATCACATAGGTGCCATTTGACGACCACACTCTTCCCGGACTCGTAAAGCTTCAATCGAACCTTTCCTAGTGAGTATATTTACTCACCAAGACTTGTAAACTCCTTTGTATACTTGTGTTGACAATTCATGTTCACTTGAGCCATAAAAATCACATTTTTTAGACCCTCAAACAAAACCCTAGAAATCTGTTCTGTTTGCTGTTTTCCCACGATTAGTCGACTAGACCTAGGGACTAGTCGACTAATCCACTTTAGTTGAAACTTAAACTTTTCTGATTTCACAGTTTTAGTCGACTAGGCCAGATTTCCAGTCGACTAGAGACCCCTAGTCGACTACCCATTTCTCCCAGTCGACTCCTGTTTTCCTGAAATAAAACATCAACTCTCTGTATCTCAGACTTAGTCGACTTAGGTATCCATTAGTCGACTAGTAGTTCCCTGTTAGTCGACTACCTTTACAACCCTAGTCGACTAACTTTCCCTGAAACAGAACCCAACTCTCTGTTTCCCAGTTTTAGTCGACTCACCCAGACTAGTAGTCGACTTAAGACCCCTATTAGTCGACTAACCCTTCCACCTAGTCGACTAATTCTGACTGTTTGACTTGGTTGATTCTGTTCTGAATTTGGATCTTATTGTTGATACACGTGTGGCATATTATTCTTGTTCTTGCTTCTTAACTGGTACTACATGACATGTTACTTGATAGACATTATCTCATACTGCTTCATGACTTGTTATTACATATCATAGCTCCATAACTTGTTAAAATGTGAATATCACCACTTATCATGCCATCCCTTGAACCAAGCATGATACACTTGACTTTTGCATAAAATGGACCAACTTACACATGGGTCGGGGAAAACATGCGGATATCGATATGTGTTCGTGTTTACAGTGGTTTTAGGAATGTTGTGCAACTCATGTTCCGGTCTGACCTGTGGGCCTCCAGGGGACCGAGGGGAGTGCTTGCTCCCTCTATTACTGGTACCATCATGATAAGGGCATACATAAGTCCCTCCTGTTTAGCCTAGCGGCTGGCTTCCGTCACCAAGCAACGGAACAATCCTGGACCGTTATCCCGGGCATGTACGGGGTCCACTGTAAACATAGTTCGTCGATACAACCGCTGATTTCCAATAACAACCTTGCTTTACTAGGATATGGATCTATGTGCTCTGGGACGCTGGGTCACATAGCTAGATATCACAGTAATACAAGTAATAATAATAAGATGTTAACTGTAAATCTAATGTATTAGGACTTTATCTCTTCATGCTTTTCATACTTGTTAGCTGATATTCCTTATATGGTTTCATACTACTTATTCATGTCTCTTAGCCACTTGGCTGTAGTCCGTTTATTGTTTATATGTCTTGACTCCTTGGATTTGCATATTCAGATTCCGAAGCTTGGAACGAAGTGGAGCCATCCACAGAGGACCAAGCTTACTTTAGCGAGCAGGCGGACTAGTTCCAGTCCCTTCGTGCCAGACTTACCTTTTGACTCACGAGATCCTCTTTCTACTTGTGAGCTTTTTGTATACATATTTGTATATATTTCTTTTGGACTTGGTTATGATGTAATACACATGTATTGTGTAATACTTATAATATCCTGTGATAACTTTGTATGTGTACTTCTTGTGTTGGCATATGTATTGATACCACGCTTTGTCGTGTACTCTGTTTCTTGTTGTACTTTTTGCTTAGCGTATATACGTGTGGGGCAATTTCTGGCCTACGTATATACGTCGCAGTGACGTCCCCGTATCCGTGGAATCGGGGCGTTACAGGTTGGTATCAGAGCCAGGTTCTCACACCTGAAGTACAATCGAGCGGCAAATTTTAATAATTTGCTGATGCCAACTACAATATACAAAGTTATTAAGTCCTTCTTGATTCCTTCCTTGATTCATTCCCTTGTATCCTAAACTCCTTCCAATTGTTTTCAAATTCCAGTTTTCCATTCCTAACTCGGTATGGAGCGAAGGACGGGCCGTAACCACTCGGGGCAAGCATCGAATGGACCCACAGGGAGAATGTGGATATTTTGAGGGTCATTCAGACCATGATGGAAAACCAACAGCAGCAGACTGAACTCCTCAGGCAAGAATTGGCAGCACCGAAGGAACAGAGGCCGGGAAATGTATCGGACTTCAGACGGCTGCAACCAGCTATCTTCACGGGAGGCGAGAAACCATTGGATGCTGAACAATGGTTGACGGATACCACAGATCTGCTGAATGCAGCCAGGGTACCAAAGGAGAACCAAGTTGAGGTCGCCAAGATTCAGTTGAAAGATGTTGCTAGAACTTGGTGGCTTGCTGAAGAGGCCAGACTGGAGAAGCCTGTCACCTGGGACACGTTCTCCAAGAGTTTCTACAACAGATTCTTCCCTGCTACTGCTCAGAAAGATATGGAAGAGCAGTTTATTAGGCTCCAGCAAGGGAGCAAGTCCGTGGACGAGTATGCTGCAGAGTTTCTTAGATTGAGCCGCTTTGCTCCGTACATGGTGACGGATGAGGAGAAGCGGGCAAGCAGGTTCCAGCAGGGTCTGCAGATGGACATACAAGTTTTCCTGATGCCCCAGCAACTGAAGACTTATTCTGAGGTTCTCACCATAGCTCGAGAAGTTGAGCGTGGGCTTGAGAAGAAGAAAGTTGACCAGATGGGGAACCAGGCCATGAAGAGGCCATTTGTACCTATGGGAAGAGGAGGCCCATATAGAGCAGCGAAAGTTCAGAGGCAACCTTTCAGGCCAGCTCCTTACCAGACGGCCCAACCAGTTTCTTTCTGCAGTTATTGTCAGAAGCCAGGGCATATCCGACAGAATTGCCGGAGGGCAAATGGGTTGTGTTTGGTGTGTGGATCACGGGATCATTCTATAGAGACCTGTCCACACAGGAGATTGGGGATAGCCAACCAGACTTTGCCAGCACTTCCAGGACCCAATGGACAGAGAGTGCTACCAGGGCCACTTGGGCAGAGGAATCAGGGACCAGTGATGAGGAGAGCTCTTCCCCTTCCGCCACAGCATGTTGTTCGCCCAGTCCAGAGAGGAGCCAAGACTGCAGCAGGGCGTGGTAGAGGTCAGGCTTACACTCTTACAGCAGAGGAGGCTGAGACTTCAGAGGAAGTGATAACAGGTAACATCAGAGTTCATTCAAAACCTGTTCTCGCTCTCTTCGATTCAGGCGCATCCCATTGTTATATCTCAGACCATTTTGTGGCTTTGCATTCTATACCTGTTAAATCTTTAGACCACAAATGGGAGATTAGTACAGGGAATGGGGTAGTCATATCTTCTAGAGTTTGTGCTGATTGTCCAGTAGAACTTTGTGATAAGACCTTGGCCATAGATATGCTCGTACTAGACACCAAAGGGTACGACGTAATCTTAGGCATGACCTGGCTCAGTCAGTACCATGCAGTTATTGATTGTAGGGAGAAGAAAATAATTTCAGAATCCCTCATCAACCGGAGTTCCAATTCAGTGGAGAAGTGAAGTCTACCAAGGGAAAGACTCGGATGACTACTTCGGAGGTTCAGAAGCAGAAGGTACCAGTGTGGAATGAATTCCCAGGAGTGTTTGCTGAAATCTCAGGACTGCCACCTGAAAGGATGATCGAGTTCTCTATTGACACAGTTCCAGGAGCAGCTCCTATATCCAAGGCTCCATACAGGATGGCACCGACGGAGTTAGAGATTTTGAAGAAGCAGCTACAAGAATATTCAGACAGGGGATTGATTAGGCCAAGTACTTCACCATGGGGGGCTCCAGTACTGTTGGCAAACAAGAAGGATGGTGGTAAGAGACTTTGTATTGACTATAGGGAGTTGAACAAAGTTACCATCAAGAACAAGTATCCTTTACCCAGGATTGATGATCTGTTTGATCAGCTTCATGGAGCCCGTGTATTCTCTAAATTGGATTTACAGTCGGGTTACCATCAGCTGAGGGTGAAGAAGGAGGATATCCCGAAGACGGCATTCAGGACCCGTTATGGCCACTATGAGTTTCTAGTTATGCCTTTCGGAGTCACCAATGCCCCTTCAGTTTTCATGGATTTGATGAACCGAGTGTTCTCGCCCTATCTGGATCAGTTTGTTGTTGTTTTCATAGATGACATCCTGATCTATTCAAAGAGCAACAGGGAGCATGCAGAACACTTGAGGATTGTATTGCAGACTCTCCAGCAGGAGCAGCTTCATGCTAAGAGGAGCAAGTGTGATTTCTGGTTGGACAGCATAGCTTTCCTTGGACACATAGTTTCAGCAGAAGGGATTTCAGTTGACCCCAGCAAAGTCCAGGCAGTGAGGGATTGGCAGATTCCGAGGACAGTGACTGAGATTAAGAGTTTTCTTGGACTAGCCGGATATTACAGACGCTTTGTCCAGGATTTCTCTAGGATTGCAGCTCCATTGACCAGGCTCACCAGGAAAGGGGAAAGGTACATTTGGACAGAGGAGTGTACTGCAGCATTTGAGCAATTGAAGCAGAGGCTCATTTCAGCTCCAATCTTGAGGACTCCCTCAGGTAGAGGAGGGATGGTCATCTACAGTGATGCATCAGGTAAAGGCCTGGGGTGTGTGCTTATGCAACATGGTCATGTTATAGCATATGCATCAAGGCAACTGAAGACTCATGAGCGGAATTACCCAACTCATGACTTGGAGCTAGCAGCTGTTATCTTTGCCTTGAAGATCTGGAGGCATTATCTTCTGGGAGATAAAGTGTTGATATACACTGATCACAAGAGCCTCAAGTATATTTTCTCACAGAAAGAGTTGAATATGAGGCAGAGGAGGTGGCTTGAACTGATGGCGGACTATGATATTGACTTGCAATATCATCCAGGCAAGGTCAATACAGTTCCAGATGCACTGAGCAGGATGCCAGAGAATAGAGTGCTTATCCAGCTCACTCAGCAGAAAGAGTTGATTCAAGACTTCATCAGTTTGGACTTGATGTTAGTTCGAAGGACTGAGAAGGCAGGACAGTTCATGACTTTGCAGATTCAGTCAGCATTGATTGATGAGATCAGGGAAGCTCAGAAGGAAGATCCCAGGTTACAGAAATTCCGAGCTCAGGTAGAGGCGGGATTGAGAACTGATATCTGTATTCATCCAGATGGTGCATTATATTTTGGTAGCAGACTTTGTGTTCCCCAAGGAGAAGTTAGACAGAAGATTTTGGCAGAAGCACACAGTTCAGCATATTCCATCCACCCAGGGGGAAACAAGATGTATCAGGACTTGAAGAAGCAGTTTTGGTGGAATGCTATGAAGAGGGAGATAGCTCAGTTTGTAGCCAAGTGCCTGGTGTGCCAGCAGATAAAGATAGAGCATCAGAGATCAGCTGGACTTCTACATCCTTTGCCGATACCCGAATGGAAGTGGGAGCACATCACTATGGATTTTGTCACGGCATTACCTCGTAGTCCCAAGGGTAACAATGCTGTGTGGGTCATCATTGATCGCCTCACCAAGTCAGCTCACTTCATACCATTCAGGGTGGGACAGTCAACGGAGGTCTTGGCAGACAAGTACATGAAAGAGATAGTTCGTCTGCATGGAGTTCCAGTCAGTATTGTTTCAGATAGAGACACCAGATTCAGATCCCATTTTTGGGAGAGTCTCCAAGAAAGTTTGGGGACCCGTCTGAAATTCAGTACATCATATCATCCTCAGACAGACGGGCAATCTGAGAGGACTATCCAGATCCTTGAAGATATGCTTAGGGCCTGCATGATTGAGTTTAAGGGATCTTGGGAAGATCATCTTCACTTGGCTGAGTTTTCTTATAACAACAGCTATCAGGCAAGTATCAAGATGGCACCTTTTGAGGCACTGTATGGAAGGAAGTGTAGGTCACCGATTTGTTGGGATGAAGTCGGTGAGAGGGGACTTTTGGGGCCAGAGATTCTGATTCAGACCACAGAGAAGGTCAGAATCATCAGAGACCACCTCAGGGCAGCACAGAGCCGTCAGAAGAGTTGGGCAGATTCACAGAGAAGGCCATTGGAGTTCCAGGCAGGTGACCATGTGTTTTTAAAGATATCACCTACCAAGGGAGTTATCCGGTTCGGTACTCGTGGAAAGCTTAGTCCGAGGTACATCGGCCCATTCGAGATCTTGGACCGTGTGGGAGATGTATCGTACAGATTGGCTTTACCTCCATCTTTGGAGGGAGTGCACAATGTTTTTCACGTATCTCAGTTGAGGAAATATGTAAAGGATGATAGTCATATTTTGGATCATTCCGAACTGGAACTACAGCCAGATTTATCATATCAGGAGAAGCCGATGGCCATTTTGGATAAGAGTGTGAAGACACTGAAGAATAAGGCTATACCATTGGTATTGGTGTCTTGGAACAGACATGCACCGGGAGAAGCCACATGGGAACGAGAGGACGTTATCCGAGAGCGCTATCCTCACTCTTCACATCTTGATTTGGTAAAAACTCTTTCCTTCTATTCTTTTCTACTGTTATCTCTCATCTTTTCCTTATCTATCTGTTACCTTTCCTGTTACCTTTCACCTTATGAAATTTCGAGGATGAAATTTTTGTAAGGTGGGTGGATTGTAATACCCTGTTCCCAGAATACGTACTTAGTTGCGTATTCAGCTTTTCGACCGTATTTTTCGATTTACTTCCTGTATTTGACCGATTTCACTTTCAAATATCATTTTCCAATATATTAGATTTTCTATGATTTTCTAGATTTTTCCTGAATTAAAATAAATTTCTTCAAACCGGTGTCGACCAGTGTCGCCGATCGATTCCTGGAATTTTAATTCTCAAACAGTTAGGAATTTCTAGATGGTCCTTTAGACTTTATTTCTTAGAATCATATTCCCTACTTAAATACTTTTTCTGAGAATTTTATAAATTTATGAAAACTCCAACGGAGTCGGTAGATAACTGATTCCGGGATTTTTAGTTTTAAAACTATAAAGTATTTCTTAAAAAGGATTTCACTATTAGTCTTCATATATTATTATTGATTTTTGGTAAAATTTACGAGTCGTTCCGAGATACTTGAATTTCGGACGATTTCGGTATTTTCGAAATGTTTTCCGCATACTTGATTTAAACCTAGGAATCCATGTTTTCAATATTTTCAATTTCCAAGTTAGAGTAAATATCTTCCTTATGAATTTCTTTCCATTTTTCCTTTTCCTTTATTCCTCTTTCTCCACAACCACAAATTTTTCCCATTTTTCCAAAATACAAATCTCTTCCAAAATTTCAACTCCACACAATTTCTCACCTACTTCCCCATTAAATGCCCATCTTTTCTCTCTCTCCCATGGCCGGCCAAGTGGTGGCTAGGAGAGACACCTCACCTCCCCTTTTTGCACAAAACCCCCTCTCAATTTCTTTAATTACATCTCCTTTACAAAAATCAAATCCTATATAAACTTTCCTTTACAATTCTTTTCTCTTTTTTCTTCACTTCACCAAGAGATTAGCCCTCACCTCTTCCTTCTCCATCTCAAACTCAACCCTAACTCCAAGAACACCACAAGATCTTCACCTCTAGCTCAAGCAACTGATTTGGAGCTTAGATCGTAGCTCTTTTCGTCGCCAAGGATCACATAGGTGCCATTTGACGACCACACTCTTCCCGGACTCGTAAAGCTTCAATCGAACCTTTCCTAGTGAGTATATTTACTCACCAAGACTTGTAAACTCCTTTGTATACTTGTGTTGACAATTCATGTTCACTTGAGCCATAAAAATCACATTTTTTAGACCCTCAAACAAAACCCTAGAAATCTGTTCTGTTTGCTGTTTTCCCACGATTAGTCGACTAGACCTAGGGACTAGTCGACTAATCCACTTTAGTTGAAACTTAAACTTTTCTGATTTCACAGTTTTAGTCGACTAGGCCAGATTTCCAGTCGACTAGAGACCCCTAGTCGACTACCCATTTCTCCCAGTCGACTCCTGTTTTCCTGAAATAAAACATCAACTCTCTGTATCTCAGACTTAGTCGACTTAGGTATCCATTAGTCGACTAGTAGTTCCCTGTTAGTCGACTACCTTTACAACCCTAGTCGACTAACTTTCCCTGAAACAGAACCCAACTCTCTGTTTCCCAGTTTTAGTCGACTCACCCAGACTAGTAGTCGACTTAAGACCCCTATTAGTCGACTAACCCTTCCACCTAGTCGACTAATTCTGACTGTTTGACTTGGTTGATTCTGTTCTGAATTTGGATCTTATTGTTGATACACGTGTGGCATATTATTCTTGTTCTTGCTTCTTAACTGGTACTACATGACATGTTACTTGATAGACATTATCTCATACTGCTTCATGACTTGTTATTACATATCATAGCTCCATAACTTGTTAAAATGTGAATATCACCACTTATCATGCCATCCCTTGAACCAAGCATGATACACTTGACTTTTGCATAAAATGGACCAACTTACACATGGGTCGGGGGAAAACATGCGGATATCGATATGTGTTCGTGTTTACAGTGGTTTTTAGGAATGTTGTGCAACTCATGTTCCGGTCTGACCTGTGGGCCTCCAGGGGACCGAGGGGAGTGCTTGCTCCCTCTATTACTGGTACCATCATGATAAGGGCATACATAAGTCCCTCCTGTTTAGCCTAGCGGCTGGCTTCCGTCACCAAGCAACGGAACAATCCTGGACCGTTATCCCGGGCATGTACGGGGTCCACTGTAAACATAGTTCGTCGATACAACCGCTGATTTCTAATAACAACCTTGCTTTACTAGGATATGGATCTATGTGCTCTGGGACGCTGGGTCACATAGCTAGATATCACAGTAATACAAGTAATAATAATAAGATGTTAACTGTAAATCTAATGTATTAGGACTTTATCTCTTCATGCTTTTCATACTTGTTAGCTGATATTCCTTATATGGTTTCATACTACTTATTCATGTCTCTTAGCCACTTGGCTGTAGTCCGTTTATTGTTTATATGTCTTGACTCCTTGGATTTGCATATTCAGATTCCGAAGCTTGGAACGAAGTGGAGCCATCCACAGAGGACCAAGCTTACTTTAGCGAGCAGGCGGACTAGTTCCAGTCCCTTCGTGCCAGACTTACCTTTTGACTCACGAGATCCTCTTTCTACTTGTGAGCTTTTTGTATACATATTTGTATATATTTCTTTTGGACTTGGTTATGATGTAATACACATGTATTGTGTAATACTTTATAATATCCTGTGATAACTTTGTATGTGTACTTCTTGTGTTGGCATATGTATTGATACCACGCTTTGTCGTGTACTCTGTTTCTTGTTGTACTTTTTGCTTAGCGTATATACGTGTGGGGCAATTTCTGGCCTACGTATATACGTCGCAGTGACGTCCCCGTATCCGTGGAATCGGGGCGTTACAGTTTCAAACATTCGAAATGCACCTGTAACTACCCTAACTTACCCTAGTCTTCAGCTATATAAGGGGTAGCTAGTCCAAAGGCCAAAAATCAAGAGATTTTATCAGTTTTCCAAAGCCAAAAATCTGCAAACCTGAAAACTGTTTTTCCCACTTCAGTTCTTCACAAAAAGACATTTCCATTGTGAAGATTCTCTAAAGTTCTTGTTTCCTATACTGAACCTTGTCCACACACACATTCAGTACCGAGGCTATAGGAAAAGTATTGTAATTCTCAAAGCAAATCATTGTACACAGGAGGCTTCTTGGTTGTAGAGGCAGTTGTACAAGGTGAAAGGTATTCTCTTGGTGGAAGAGAAGGTGTTCTCTTGGTGGAAGAGAAGGTGTACACATTTGGCGAAGGGGATTTGTCAAGTGGTGTGCATGGTGTATTGATTTTTGGTTGCAAAGTCAAGTTAAAGGAAAATCTCAAGCGGGTAGCTTGGGACTGGATGTAGGTCACAAGGACCGAACCAGGATAAATCTCTCTTGTTTGCGTTTGTGCATTTTCTGAGATTTGATTTCCTTTTTGCAAGTTACTTCTTTGATTAACGATTAATCCTTCTTGTTTTAGTGTTATGTTGACTTGTGTATTTTAGATCATTGTTGCCAACAGAGATAGTTCCGCATTTATCAATATCTCGGGGACCAACATTTGGTATTAGAGCCCTGCATACCTCGTCAACAACAAGGATGGCAACGGAGTTCTCATCATCCCAATTCAAAGAAGGACATTCTACACAGCGTCGACCGCTATTTGACGGAACCAACTACAACTACTGGAAGTGTAGAATGAAGATCTACTTGCAATCGCTCAACTATGACCTTTGGAACATCGTAGAAGCAACGTACACCAAGCCCACAACCAACTACAACGCTTGGAGTGAAGATCAAAAGAAGAACGCAAACCTTGACGCAAAAGCAATGAATGCCTTGTTCTGTGCTCTTATCAAAGAAGAGTTCAACCATGTTTCAACAGCAACTTCTGCACATCAAATATGGCATACTCTTTAGGTAACACACGAAGGCACTAATAAAGTTAAGGAATCTAAAATATCTGTTCTTGTCCACATGTTTGAGTTATTCAAAATGGAGGAGAATGAAACCATATCCGAGATGGTTACAAGATTCACCGACATCACCAATACATTAGCATCCCTTGGAAAGGACTACACCCAAGTTGAAAGAGTTCGAAAGATCCTTCGTGCACTCACACCAGAATGGGAGAAAAAGACAACCGCCATTGAAGAGGCGAATGATCTCTCAACTATGACATTAGAAAACCTAATCGGTAATCTAATGGCATATGAAGTGCAGTTAGAAGAAAGGAAGAAGGACGAACGACAACACCGTTCAAAGAAGAAAGAACTCGCCTTCCATGCATTTTCCGACATGGACAATGATGACGAAGAGGAGATGGCAATGCTCTCAAAGAAATTCAGGAAATTTTTAAAGTAAGGTAAATTCAAATGCTTTAATTGTGATAAACCAGGTCATATGAAGATGAATTGTCCTTTGCTTAAGAAGAAAGATAAGTACAAGAGTAAGAAGTTCAAAAAGAAGAAGAACTACGAAGCATCATCAGAATACAGTGATTCATCTTCATCTAATGAAGAAGAATCCACTGAACGTGTCAACCTATGTTACATGGCACTTGAAGATGATGAGGTATCATATTCTGAACTCTCTGATGCTTTCCATGAATTATTTCTTGATCTGAAAAATGAAAAACTGAAAAACAAAGTTTTGTCAAAAGAAAATGAGAAACTTTTAAAGGAAAATGCATGTTATGCATTACAATGTTCATCTATAAATTCTCAAAAACAAGATGAGTTTGAAAAAATCATATCATCTTTGAAAATTGAAAATGAGAAATTTATAAAAGAGAACATTTTTCTGAAAAAGGAAACTAAGTTTTTGAATGAAAGGATTTCTATATTGGATAAAGACATGTTAGTTTTCAAAAAGAAATATGAAGATCTTTTGCAAAATGTGACTAAGTTTAATAAAGGAAAAGAAAATTTGAATGCTTTATTATCTTTCAGAAATTGTCACATGATAATCATGGTATTGGATTTATTGTAAAATCTTCATGTTATAGTAATCCATATAATTCTTTTGTAAAAAGAAAGTCTAAAAAAAGTAAGTTTATATGGATTCCTAAAAATTTAAGTTTTCATGATAAAAATACATATATTGCTTCATACATTCATGATATATGTGATTCTTGCAACTATGTGTATATTAACAGGTGGAAACCAAATTCTAAATGGATTTGCACTCCTAAAGGTTAAATATGTTCTTTTATGTTTGGTACCATCTAACGTTTATCTTGCAGGTACCATATAAAAATTGATAAAGAACAATTATATATATATGTACTAATATATTTGTTGCAGGGGGAGAACAAAGTATTTCTCTATTTGTTATAACCCAATTTCTGCAGGGGGAGAAAAATATAACATATCTTCTGCAGGGGAGGACTTGTGCACACAAAGCGTCATCATCAAAAAGGGGGAGAATGTTGGAACCTGTTTCGATGAAGACGTTTGCGATGCATGACATTTTGGAGCTCTAAACAAATGAAGAATCAAGAGTTCTACATGATCAAGATGTGCCAAGGAGAGTTGATAGAGTGTGGTTTGTAAATATGAAATAGCATGTAAAAGCCTTGACACAAACATACACTTCATTGGTCCATTAGTCGACTTGATGTCCATTATAAGTCGACTAACCAATGTGTAGTCGACTATCCCAGTTACCCAAGTCGACTAATCATGTGTCCTGAATCTGACCCAACTCTCTGTTTGATTATTAGTCGACCGACAGTCAACATAGTCGACTAATAGTCTTTGTAAGTCGACTAATCCAAGTCCCCTAGTCGACTAATCCCTAGTCAAGTCGACTAATTGATAGTTGCGGTCGACTTGATTCAGTTATCAGAAAACTGTCACTTGAAACGTCATTTCCCTAGTCGACTAATAGCCAAACATAGTCGACTAATAAAAGGAATTTTGCCTAGATTAGTCGACTAACTCAAAAAGCAAGTCGACTAATAGGCAGTTCTGACTGTTGGACAGTTTCTGACTGTTGGTCTTTTGTGCAACGTTTTCTAACGTTTCAAACATTCGAAATGCACCTGTAACTACCCTAACTTACCCTAGTCTTCAGCTATATAAGGGGTAGTTAGTCCAAAGGCCAAAAATCAAGAGATTTTATCAGTTTTCCAAAGCCAAAAATCTGCAAACCTGAAAACTGTTTTTCCCACTTCAGTTCTTCACCAAAAGACATTTCCATTGTGAAGATTCTCTGAAGTTCTTGTTTCCTATACTGAACCTTGTCCACATACACATTCAGTACCAAGGCTATAGGAAAAGTATTGTAATTCTCAAAGCAAATCATTGTACACAGGAGGCTTCTTGGTTGTAGAGGCAGTTGTACAAGGTGAAAGGTATTCTCTTGGTGGAAGAGAAGGTGTTCTCTTGGTGGAAGAGAAGGTGTACACATTTGGCGAAGGGGATTTGTCAAGTGGTGTGCATGGTGTATTGATTTTGGGTTGCAAAGTCAAGTTAAAGGAAAATCTCAAGCGGGTGGTTTGGGGACTGGATGTAGGTCACAAGGACCGAACCAGGATAAATCTTTCTTGTTTGCGTTTGTGCATTTTCTGAGATTTGATTTCCTTTTTGCAAGTTACTTCTTTGATTAACGATTAATCCTTCTTATTTTAGTGTTATGTTGACTTGTGTATTTTAGATCATTGTTGCCAACAGAGATAGTTCCGCATTTATCAATATCTCGGGGACCAACAAGAAAGAGATAGGAGAGAGTGTAAGAGAGAACGAGGAGAGAGTGAAAATAAGAATGAGAAAAAGGTGCGGAGAGGAGTGATAGAGAGCATTAGATGGAGAGAGAGAGAGAGAATTGATGAGGGCAAATATGCTACCATTCATTTTCTTTGAGGGCTCACTATTAAAAAATAAACAACAACTAACGTGGAGGGTTTTTTTTGTTCCAGCTTATAAGATTTAGGGCTTCGAAATGAAAATATAAAGATTTGAGGATGAATACTAAATTAGTAAAGATTTTAAGTGTCGATACGAAATAAACTCTAATCATAATAGTTTTCGACGGACCATCGAAATCAATGCAGTAGGAAACGACAAAGGCAATAGCTTTTGACTTTGAACCAAACAAAAACAAAAACCATAGTTATTCATGAACCTTCGAAATCAATGCAGTAATAAACAGTAAAGGCAATAGCCTTTGCCTTTGAACCGAAACAAGAACAAGAATCATGAACCGAAACAAAAAACAAGAAGTATAATGGTGTTCCCCAAACCTTCGAAATTAATGCAGTAGGAAACTGTAAGGGCAATATTTTTTGGCCTTGAGCCTTCTTATTTATATCTTTCATGAACTTTACATAAATGAGACATCCAAAACCTCCTAATATCCGAGCCCTGTATTTTAATTGTATTTGTAGGATTTTATTTTGTGTTCATTATGTGAAGTGGTGCAAAACAAATTTGTAATATTGTCATGAGAAATCCAGTTTAGCTTTTAAAGGTTACTTATCATTGTGCATCCATATATACATCGTAAAGAATAATCACATACACATACATTATTTTTTCGTATGTGTCAAAAGTTGGTTTGTGCTTTTGGAGATCATTTTATAGTTGTTATTTTAAAAGAATTTGATTCTCTTATGTAATGATCTCTCCACTTTTCATTGTGAACTGAAAGTTTATAACTTTCTCCATGTAAAGCTTTTTATAAAAATTGAGAATGCGTAGAGGAATAATGGTAATCATATTAGTTGTGTGTGGGACTATTTGTTCGACATCCAACTACCATTCAAATCGAGCGTTCCTCTGCCTTTTTCTAGGAAAGACAATCCCAATGTCCCCAAAAAACAAATTAGTATCCGATGTTTTAAATCTCCATCAAGAGAGAGAGAAATTTTATGTATTCCCCTTGCAAACTTCCTATAACATGAAAGATAAGATGCATCTACTTGAAATCAGCAAACACACACAACAGGAAACAAACTACTAGCAGAGTCTCTCCTCTTTTGAGAAACACCCACAGCAAAGGCTATTTGACTTCACTCCTAGTGATCAGTAATTACAGCAAACAAAAGCATTAGCCCTACACTTGAATAATGGCAGGGCAATCCATGACTTGGTTTCTTGTCATGGCAAGTAGTTTCCTCTCCTTGATAGCAGGGTCCTCCAACAGGACCACCTTGTCCCTATCTCTCACTCCCACCATGTGAAGGTGGTCACAGTCCTCTCTCTCCTTCCCTTTGAACAGAAGCCTTTGCTCCCTTGGCTCTAGTCCTGTGGCCATGGAAACCATCATCTTCAGTTCCCCTACAAAAGCCCATGTACAAAAATTACATCTCACTTATGTAAAACCTTTAAATTTCTACTCTTTCTGACAGAAACCATAAAAAGGAAAATAAAATAAAAACTGAGAGGAGGTTGGTTGGTCAAATGAATTTAGAAATAAAGAATTCCTTTTGAGTTGTAAATGGGGGAGGCAATATTTTTTCCATCCTCAAAAGATAAAAGTTGAAAGGTGGTTGTGTACATATTTTCATCTTTTCTTTTAGATATTTCTGTGTACATCCTTATAGTTTGAATTATTTAACAAATATGTCATTTATCAGTTTGCAATGCAAAAAAAATGGATTAATAATGCTTTTCAAGGAATTAAAAGCAATTTTTGCTTATTTTTCATAGCATACAGGGAAAACTGATGACAGTTTAGTATTCTCAGCAGCATTTTAGTGAAATATAACCATCTTTCTTGAGTGAACCAAGCAGAAAAAAAGTAGATAAAGTGATATATTTTGTAAAATGACTAAAATGGATAAATTTATCTTATGAGTCATAACAACTACTTAATATGCATTATTTATCAAAATTAACTGTTAAATTATGAAAGGGTTATAGCTGGAGAGTAACTCAAAAATATTAAGTCATATATGAAAATGCTATAAAACTATCCAAATTGGGTCCAAAAATTAACTCAGTCTCTAGTCTATATACTTACCAAAGGTTGAAGTGGCTCCAATAGAAATATCACTCCAACTTGAGCCAGTTGAAACTCTCACTGTAATCAGACCTTCACCCTCACCTCTCCCACCCTCTCTCTTCTGCACAAGCATCCCCCCAGGCCTCATCTCCCACTCAATGTCTCCAACCCCTTCCTCGACTCCGCCGGCCTTTCCTCCGCCGCGCTTAGAGCTGCTCTTGAAGAGCCTCCTTGATCTCAACTTCAACATTCTCTCTCTCTCAGTCTTGATTGTTCAGAGACACAAGAGTACTAATATAGAACTTGTGCTAAAAAGAATGGAAAAAACTAGTAGGCAAGCCTCTCTTTCTTAAAGGCCCTTTTTCAAAAGCTCTTGATAAGCTTCTTTACTTGCATGCTTGCAAAGAAGTCCTGATAGAATAATGTGAAAGGGAGAGTTTTCTTGTGAGCTTTATAGCTAGCACATGGGCTTGGCTACGAGCTAACAAATGATGCCAATGGTTGGTTGTGGGTTCATTTTGGGTGGGGTTAAGTGATTATTATTTCTTTTTAGGTGGGTGCTTGTGAGGGGCTTTTATCATGAAGTCTTGTGGTTGTGTGAAATGCTTGAAGGGTAAGTGTTGGGGTTGTATCATGTAATGGTAGGTTGGGGGCATGAAAGGGGATTTGCATGTGTGTTTTGTTTTTTTGGGAGGGTGTCATTGTTTTGGTGGTTTAGATTTCACATTCTTATGGGGTGAAAGGACAAGGGAGACTCAAAACATATTGGCCTGCTCAGATTTGGTTTTAGATATTGGCTCCATGTTTTTGTGGGAAGTGAGTGGGGACAACCAGGATCAATTATTTTAAACTGCAACACGAGATTATACCTCTAGATGAATTGGGGCAGAACTTTCCCTGAATCATTCTCTAGATGAATTGCACCCTTGGTTTATCACTGATATTTGTGTCAGGTTTGAAATACCCAATATGATATATATTAATTCTATAATATCGGCCAATAACCCGGCCACTATTTGCCGATATTACCACTATAATAGCTAAAAAAACATTAGCCGAGATCAACACACGGAGATTTTAAACTATGTTCTAAACTAAGCCTATGTGGCAATATTAAAGGGTAAAGAAGTGGTGAGAGAATTTGGCAAGAACAATTTCAAGCATAGCTCATCAGCACTCTTTAACCTAAATATGTGGGGTTTACCTTTTCCTTCCGTTATTTACAACCGTATGCCCTTCCCATGTGTTTCTTACAGACATAGTGGACCGTCATCACTCTTCACAGTCTATATATGTTGGATATTAGATTTTTTTTCCTTTTTCTTTTCTTCTTTCCTTCTGTTATTTACAACAATATATTTGTCCCTCCCAATCTGTTACTTTTGATGCTGAACTTCATCTATCTGCATCTTTCTTCCTATCTTCGCTGAAAATTTAGTGTTCTGATGCAGAAGGCGAACGTGAAGGCAAAAAAGATGGAGAAACCAAGGAGAGCTGCAGCTACGGCCCCCAGGAAGTCAGTATCATATCCAAAGTGATCCTTTACATAGACCTTGATTGTCTCGTCTGGCTGACCTGGGCACCTTGATGATATCCTCTAAATCGCCATATTGAGTTACTATTAGCCCGCAAATTGTCCACCACAATGGACAAACCCATTAGGACCAGTCCACCATCTGGGGATTTTCTGCAACACATGGACAGACATTATCAATTGCAGTTGCTCTAAGCAATGACAAGTTGAGGGGGAAAAAAAATGCAATCTATGTGATTGTAGAACTCACCGGTTTAGGGATGAAAAAGCCTGAGAAGAGGTTGAAGAGGGAATCGAAGGTCGAAGCAAATATTACAGCGAACTGCTGGTTTGGTGAGATGGACAACGTCATCATTCCGTAATAAGTGAAGCATAGAAATGAGGCGAAAAAGCTGAAGAAGAACTAGAAGAACTTTGCTTCAACCCATTACACAATAAGCGTATAGTACAGTCCTTGGGTGAAAACGTATGGTATCTCGACAACCGCCTACATCAGATAGTATATGTTCAGACCGTTAGTTGAACAACCTTCAGAAATCTGTTAGTTTAGTAGTTGTACTTTTAGGTACATCAGCAACTTCAAGTGAAGCTGAAACCTTATTTTCACGTGCTAATACCCCTGATTCCCGTCTGTAACCTTGGTGCTTCAATGTTGACTGCATTTCTTGAATGAGCTTTAAAGTCCAAACTATCAGAGTCAGTCCTTACCTGAGCAATGGCACAACGTAAAACCGAGTACATCCCAGCAGCCTACTCTTGGTAGAATTGTTAGTATTTAGAGTGCCTCATATTCATTGGAAAAGAATTCAGGTTCTGACAGTTTCTTAATACGGATCTGTCGTCATATTCATTAGAGAAGAATTCAAGTTTTAGCAGTTTCCTAATAGGGATCTGTCTCCTATTTTGATTTGGATACGGGTTTCCTATTTCTCTGAAGAGATGCTGATTTGAATTCATATTTGACTAGGATCATCCTAGGTGCTTATATAAACCCCTTGGGTGTGCCAAAGGTGTGTTAAAAATTCAAGAGAAATTCTAGAATTTCACCATTGAGAGTTGTAAGAGAGAGAGAGATCTTCTTATAACTCTTATATTTCTTCTCTGTTTTCAATAAAGATTTTTCCCTTCTCCCCGTAGACGTACGCACATTGTCGAATCATGTTAAATCTTGTGTTTTTTTGGTTGTATGGTGATTGCTTGTTAGTGGTAGATCTTCTACGCTTTCGCTTCCGCTGCAGAGTTTTCAACTCGGTGTTTCTTTATTATTTGATCTGTGATATATCATCAACAATTGATATTAGAGCGATGACTAGCAAGACGATCACAATAACCAAGTTCGAGATGGAGAAATTTGATGGGAAGTCCAACTCTTCCTATTGTGGAAGATGTGAGTAACATCATTGCTCGTGAAGGAGGGCACACACAAGGCCTACTTGGTATTGAGAAGAAACCATCGAAGATGGAGGATGATGAGTGGAACGACATCGACTTCTGCGCAAAAACGACGATCATACTATGCCTATTAGATGAGGTCCTCTACAACATGATGAACGAGGAGACAACTGCTGGTCTTTGGTGCAGGTTAGAGAGCCTTTACATGACGAAGAGTTTGTCGAACAAGCTCTCATGAATAAGCAGTTATACAGCCTTCAGATGAAAGAAGATACGTCTATTCTACAACATCTAATGCTTTTAATAGAATTATAAGTGATTATTAACTCTAGAGGTTAAGCTAGAAGAAGAATATAAAAATCTTCTGTTATTCTCT
>JAVJIF010024188.1:0-65031 GCA_038442645.1 Agave tequilana
CTCCCATAATTGCATAGATTTTGGATCACTTGATTGAATTGATTGATTGATTGCAGTATGATTATCATGATGCTCATGATGAAGCATTGTTATTATTGGATTAAAGATCAGATAATTCCATTTCGGTACAAATTTGTACCACCTTATTTAATGAATCATGGAAACATCTCATAGACTGTGCAGCTAAGTTGCGTGTTTAGCTTATTTGTAAGTACTATTGCTGCAGATATGATTGCCAATTACTAGTTTCTTCGCCTGGGAATAGTTGCGTGCTTTTTGATCAAAATTTTGTCCCAAATTAGGAGTCAATTTTGAATCCCAATACTACTTTTACAATTTTCAATACTATTTTTACCATTCCCAATACATTTTTATCATTCTCAATACTATTTTTACTTTTCTCAATACTACTTTGATCATTCTCAATGCTATTTTTACCATTCAAATTTCAACTCCTTACAAACTCTTAATTCCGTGTCCGGTCAAAAAACAACTAAAATCGGACGGAGTTAGTAGTTGTTTAGTTGCAAATCATACACCCACCATAATTGCATTTCATGTTGTAAGTGGTTTGCAGCAGCACCACTTAAACCCAACCAAACAGTGGAATAAAGTGTATTTGCTGTCTAAGACAAAAATGGATGAGTTGGGAGTTTTGTGTTTATGGAAGTTTATGGATTGCAAGTAGGAACACCTAAGTTTAAGCTTGTACAATTGAAGATCAACCCTCCAATATTGTCCTAGAGTTAGAGAATCGTGAAAGAAGGGTGAATGTCATTTTGGAATTTAAAATATAATTTGAATTGTGATCTTTTTGGAGTTTGTATTTTCTTTTATATTTACCAATGGAACTAACTAATTGATGTGGCTGTAGATTGGGAGCTGATGTCAATTATCTGGCAACAATTGCACTTTCCAGACTTCAAGGGGAACTTGCAAAGGATGGCAGAGATTCTTCAAAGATATCTCAAAAGATGCTGGAAAAGTCTCCTACTGGAAAGTCTGGACTTGTAAAGTCCTCAGATAAGACAAAAGGTTTGTTCAACTGTTCATATCTAATTTTTCTCCACAAAGTATTATGCGTCTTAAATTATCGTCTCAAAAAAAAAAATTATCTCAATCTGTTTTCAGATAAAAGTTTGTTGGCTCAATTCTGCGTGGACTTAACTACTCGTGCTAGTGAAGGACTCATTGATCCTGTGATTGGTCGGGATACAGAGGTTCAGAGAATTGTTCAGATCCTATGCCGAAGAACCAAGAATAACCCAATTCTTTTGGGTGAACCAGGAGTTGGGAAAACAGCAATCGCTGAAGGGTTGGCCCTTCGGATTGCCAATGGAGATATCCCCATCTTTCTTGTTGTGCGTGTCATGCTGGTTTGATGTCGGAAAGTTTTTATGCTGTGATTTTGTTGACTTTACAGTTCTATTAGTAGCCAAACCTCTTTATGACTATCAATTTTACACAGGCAAAGCATATAATGTCCCTCGATATAGGTTTGCTCATGGCAGGTGCAAAGGACAGAGGAGAGTTAGAAGCAAGGGTCACTGGATTAATCAGTGAAGTGCAGAAAGCAGGTCACTTGCCCAAATGTTTTTTGGATTTGACTCAGTATGCAACCTTTTTCTTGTTCAATTCTAACTTGTTAGTGCAAATGCAGGTGATGTTATTTTGTTTATCGATGAAGTTCACACACTTATTGGGTCTGGCACAGTTGGAAGGGGAGACAATGGATCTGGTCTTGATATTTCCAATTTATTGAAGCCAGCACTTGGTAGAGGTGAATTGCAGGTAATGCTCTTATTTTTTTGTTGCTGCTGCAATTCAAGATTTTCTATACATATAAACCTGACTCGACATTACAATGTTTTAAAATACTTCTGTTGATTACTAACTTCCTTCATCATTCTTGCTACTGACCTTATATCTGGATTACCTAATTCCTTTTGCTTTAAATTACATGTGAACTATAGCACCTACGACTCTTTTGTTTGATACAATCCTTGAAGTAGTGTATGTGGTGAAGAAAATAATGCGAAAAAATAAACAGGAGTATTGATACAGAAGTCAATGGTGAGGTTTGTGCTTGCTACAGACTAATAATCACATGATGGTCCATTAAATCAATGTTAGTGTATGACAAACAAAGGAGTGGAGTAATGGAAATGCAAAAGTCGTTATGAAATTCTAGATACATTGTTCACGATTAGTAAGTATGGGAATTTTCACATATAGAGATCAGACTAGTAAACGTTGGTGAAATTTATATGTAGACAAATATTTGATTCAAGTTGCATGAGACCCATTTCAGTCTGCATGAAATATTATTCACTTGGTGAATTGTCTCTAGTCCATTGGAAGATTTTGATAGTTTCTCATTCTAATGAAGTTGAATATCTAAACCCTGCACAGGTCCGAATATTGCTGCTATAGCAAGCTGATGAGGGGGAAATTTGATTTCTAAATTGTGTTTGTTAGGACAGATATGAGCAACAAGTCCTATTATATGCCACCCCCACCCCCCCCCCCCCCCCCCCCCCCCCCCCCCCCCCCCCCCCCCCCCCCCCCGCCCCCGCGGCCTTCTTTGTCTTGGTCACTCGGGTTTTTTTTTTTCTTCTTTACATTTGTTAGTGGCTTCTGAAAAACACCTAAAAAAGACATTAACAGAAGGATGTAATAAAAACTTGAAACAATGTTCTGGTCTGATCATGGATGCTTTACGAGATGCTACTGTAAACACTGAGATTTCACAAGTCATTGTTGATAACAATGATGCATATGCAGCTTCTAACCTTATGATAGATTACTTGTTTGGTTAACATACGATATTGTGACATATGCTTCCACTGATTCTTGCTGTCGTTTATTCTTAGTCATGCGCCTAGGTTATACAAGTTCCCATTTGATTGTACTAGTTTATTGTCTTTTATTGTAATTTCATCCTTTCTTTTCAACTTATGAGTGTCTACTGCTTTGTTGTTTTTAGTGTGTGTGCGCGCGCGCGCGTTTCATGCATATGTCCTTTTTGTATTTGTTTTTGAGTTGTTTCTCATATTGAATCTTGATCTTGCCAGTGCATTGCATGTACTACTGTAGATGAGCGCGCGCGTGTGTTTCATGCATATGTCCTTTTTGTATTTGTTTTTGAGTTGTTTCTCATATTGAATCTATGATCTTGCCAGTGCATTGCATGTACTACTTTAGATGAGCACAGGACACATTTTGAAAAGGACAAAGCATTAGCTCGTCGTTTCCAACCGGTATTGATAGAAGAACCTAGTCAGGTACTTCTACTTTTTGTTTTACAATCTTTCCAACATCTTCTATTTGCAAATCATGAATCATTTAAGTTTAATTCTTTATAGGAGGACGCCATAAAGATTTTGATTGGTTTACGGGAGAGATATGAAACGCATCATCGGTGCAGATTCACTTTGGAGGCCTTAAATACTGCCGTATATCTCTCAGCAAGATATATTCCTGATAGACATCTTCCAGATAAAGCTATAGATCTGATTGATGAAGCTGGTAGCAGAGCTCGTATGGATGCATTTAAGAGGAAAAAGGAACAACAAACCTCTATACTCGCAAAGTCACCAGATGAGTACTGGCAAGAGATAAGAGCTGTACAGGCAATGCATGAAGTGGTAATTGCTTATTTAGTATTTATCCTGTGGATAATCCCTGTCTGTTCTTTATATTGAAGTAGTTAAAGAGCATGGTTTCAAATATTGGCCGATTCCGATATGTATCGACGATATCGTATCTGATTTTGAGGTACCCGATACAATATTAACCTTATAATATCGGGCGATATCGGGGCCGATATTGCCGATATTTCCGATTTTGACATCCAATATGGACGATGTTTATGCTGAAAACCATTCATCGATACCTTTACCGATTCTGATATTTTTAAGCCAGTTAAAGAGTTTTCTTCTCTATCTAGGTACTGGCAAATAAGCTGAAGTATTCTCCAGATCACAGCAGCACGGAAAGTCTTGGTGATGCTGAAGCAGTGGATGATGTTAACACCACCTCCCAATCATCTGTCCCTTCAGTACCAGATGATGACGGGTAGGATATCTGATTGTCACTTAAAATCCAGTGCTGTTATTTGCTTTCTAATTTGTTCTAGACTTTTTATTTATTAAACTTTGCTTCTTTGCAGGCCTGTTGTTGTTGGACCAGAAGAAATTGCAACAGTTGCTTCACTGTGGTCAGGAATCCCAGTTCAGCAGCTAACAGCAGATGAACGAAAGCTTCTAATAGGTTTAGATGAGGAACTTAGAAAACATGTCATTGGCCAAGATGTTGCTGTCAGCGCCATTTCTCGAGCTGTAAAAAGATCGCGTGTTGGGCTGAAGGATCCTGGCAGGCCTATTGCAGCAATGCTCTTCTGTGGTCCAACTGGAGTTGGTAAAACCGAGCTTACAAAAGCACTGGCAGCAACCTACTTTGGATCGGTAAATTCATGTTAACTAACGTGCACGCACACTTAGAGATATAAAAACTCATCCTATTAAAATATATAATCAACTTGTATAAGTCCAAATTTAGTCGCACCTTTTCATTACATTTCACCTTACATCATAATCAATTGAGAATACCCTCAGCTTTTGAGACATAAATCAATCGTCACATGAAAATCAGAAGATAATGTTAAAGATGCTTCAATTTAACTCAAGTGTTGCCCTTCAGAAACTGTTACTTCCTTAATTCTCAATTTGATGGGCAATTCCTCTCACCCCCAAAAAAAACGATGGGCAGCTTCTTTCTGCATTAAATTCTGATGGTGCCTCATAGTTTATATGCAGTATAATTGACATCTTGAATGGAAATTATTAATTCATGGAAAGATTTTTCTCAAATATGGTTTAGAATATTATTGTTACATCTAATGACTGGGATCTTCTTCTTGTCAGAAAAATTATTGAATCTCAAGTTCCATCTATTTTTACCTCGAAAAAAGTTTGTTTTCGAGCTATAATGCTAAGCCAGAACTTTACATCAGTACAAGAATAAATTTTTCCTGTTTGGATGTCAGCTAAAGTTTTAAGTCCAACTATCTCATTTTTTTTTCAGTTTATCTATTCCTGCCCTTGTTAGGTTCTATGGATCATCATCAATGGTATATGCACTTTCTGTTTGTTACATTTTTTTTGCCCCCAATCATGTTAGAGATTCATGTAAATGGATATGGACAAAAGCTAATGCTAGATCACATTGATATTGCAGGAGGCTGCCATGTTGCGTTTGGATATGAGTGAATACATGGAGCGGCATACTGTGAGCAAGTTGATAGGATCTCCTTCAGGGTACGTGGGCTATGGAGAGGGTGGTACATTAACAGAAGCTGTCAGGAGAAAACCATTCACAGTGATTTTACTTGATGAAATAGAGAAAGCTCATCCTGATATTTTTAATATCCTACTCCAAGTATTTGAAGATGGACATCTCACTGATTCTCAGGTTAATTTTTAGTTTTTGCTTCTATGCAATAACAATAGAGCATTGTTTTTTCGAGTCCCTAGTTCTTATTTTCTTATACAAGTTAAAGTTTCCCAATTCATGTAAGAATGCTGGCGAACCCTTTTTTAGACTATTTCAAGACCCTCGTTTTATTGTTTGGCACGTGCTTTGCACGGGCATATCTAAAAAGGTTACATTAACCGGTGAAAAGTCAAAAACAGCCACAACTCCATCAAAGATAAAAAGTTGGAGGGTGTGCAGTGCACGTGCAAGAGAAAGGTGGCCTGCGGCTCATACTGCAACTGGTTGCGAAGTCTTTCTAGTTATAGTAGTAGATGATATATTATGGCGAATTTGGATATTGTGCGCATTCAGATAATATACGTCTGCTTCATACAAATACTACTTCCATATGTACATTGGATATTGGAGCAGATTTGGATATTGGATGATAATTTTGGATTTGGATTCAGATATGAGAGTGTCACTTACACCGATACATATTGCACCCTTATTTTATGTTTGTATGGATCGAATCCTAAGGATTCGGTCTTAAATTCCACTTTACAATGGGTTTGAGAAACCTAGAGGGAATTGCACGTTAGGCCGTCAAATTTTAACTAAAATCCTAAGAATTGCAAAATCCAAAAATTGGCTAAATCTGTTGGATTAGAAAAAGGAGGTCAAGATCTTTTTTTAATCTAAAGGATCTCATTTGGTTAAAGAACCTTTTTCTGGGTAAAAAATAATGACTGAGGGGTGTGGCGAAAAAAGAAATTCTCTGGATTGTAATCCTTTCCACACTTCAGAAAACAGGTACAATTCGATGGATTTTCACTCTAATTTTCTTACCATTGTCATTACCGTTGAGACTTTTCTCCATTGAAATTGGGTCAGCTATGGATCATGTGTCCTAATTTAGAAGGGTCCATAGAAAAATTGACCAAGTTTTGTGATAGGATGGCTTTGCTGTTAGTTAATTCCATAACCATGGCCAGGGTTCTATGGTCAGGTAAGGATTCCACGAAAACCAAAAACACCAATTAGCAGGTAAGCAAGCCAACTTTCTTCGTAATGCAATTTAACTTATTCAACCAAGGATCAACCCATGTAACTCCCCGACCACACGGGTACGGAGATGTTACTGCTACGTATATACGTATGGTGGAAACACCCTCACATATATACACTAAAATCAGTGCATGTAGGAATCAGAGTACGGAAGTTCAAGAAGTGCAAAAGTATGGCTTACAATATGGACAATACAAACGGATGCTTACGAGCTACAGGAGAAATCCTGCAGCTGATCAAGAGGAATTGGATAGGAAGGAACTACAACTGGTCAGCTTACTCCACAAGATAGGCCTGATTCTCGGTGGGGAGTCCATTTCAGTCCAAACCTAGGATCTGGACATGCAAGTTCATGGGAGTCAGAAAGCTACCCAACGAGTGGTAAAATGAGTTCAAATAGCGTGCACATACCAGCACACGTGTATCGATAAATTCAAATCGAAAAACATGTATCGAATACCGTCTCGTGAGCACAGACACACACAAGCAAACAATGAGGTATTTTATAAAGCAAATGCGGCAAAACCGTTTGTACAAGCTCAGATTACAGATTTATGAGATTAATACGTCTAAGAAATAATCTAAACAAGAAAACTCTCATATTTATATTATATATCCTATTTCATCATAGCTTGAGTTCATACAACCCGAGTTGTCTCCTAAACTAAGAAAACAACATAAAATCGATGAAAGATAAAACACAAACAATCAATGTATTGTTAATCCTTAATCTTATTATTATTACTCGTCCTACCCATATGTCTAGGTATGTGTACTAGCGTCTCAGCACACATACATTCACATCTGAGTAAGCCGAGGTTGTTATTGAAACCGACGGGGATATCAACGAACAATATTTACAGTGGGTCCCCGTGCATGCCCGGGACCACGGCGCAGGGTGTTCCATCGCTGGTGTACGGAACTGGCCACGAGGCGTAATGGAGAAAGGTCTTATTTATATGCCCATACAGGGATGTAACAGGAGGTAGCTGCCAGCACACCCCTTGGAACACCTGAAGGCCATTAAGTAGAACCGAAAGTTTTAGTTGCACAACATACCTAATACCACTGCGAACAAACACATATTGATATCCATCGGTTTTCCCTGATCCGAGAAAGTTATCCTTTTATAGTTCATTATGTAATTATCAATTTACGGGAAGAGCAGTAGCATGTTTGGTGTAGGTGTACGGGAATACAAGAGTAACAGGGGTATAATATGATATCGATTATTATATTCCCGTAATATGTTAATCAGGAGTCAAATGATAACATAGAAGGTGTCAGGTGTTAGCATGTAAGTGTCTACTTCTGCTCATCCCGTAAATTGATAATTACATAATGAACTATAAAAAGGACAACTTTCATCGAGTCGGCAGAAACCGATGGATATCAATATGTGTTCGTGAGTACAAGAGTAACAGAGGTATAATAGGATATCAATTATTATATTTCCGTAATGTGATAATCATGAGTCATGTGATAATATAACAAGTGTTAATATAATAGGTGTCAGGTGTTAACATGGCAAGTGTTAGGTGTCAAGTGATTAGCACAACAGATATTAACCGTCGTATAACACAATACGGGAAAACGGTACTGATACAGGAGATCGGGAAGAATACCAGACAACAATAAGTTTTTAAAAAACAGTTTAAGTAAAGATTTCAAACTCTTCACAATCAATAAAAGAAAGTTAAACTATTCAATTATCCAGGCGGGGCTGGTCAAGCTGGAGCAAAGCCAAACTGTGTCAGCATTACGTCGAGTACACGACAAAGTTTGGTTCCTGGCTGAGCTAGCGTGCAACTCTAAATCCTAAAGTGCTCGACAAGGCCAGCGCTTGCGATCTCACGGCGAACTCACACTCTCGGCGAAGCTAAACGTACATGGTGAAGCGATGTATGAACACTCTGCTAACACGTAACGAAGCCACACTGGCGGCAAAGCTAAACACACATGGCGAAGCGGCGTATGAATGCAGGCTACACACGCAGCGGAACTACTCTCGAACGAGTTAGCTGTAAAGCGCTGAGCTCGCCCGGAGGCGAGCTAGTAGAGAGCCTGAAGGTTAAATCCAAAGACTGAGTCTAAGGCTGGGTCAAGCTAGCGAGCAATGGTAGACGCTAACTCGCACACGACGAAGCCATTCGTACGTGACGAAGGGGTGTATAAACACTCTGCTAATACTGTGATGTAGCTACGCTCGAGCGAGTTTCATGGTAAAAGTTGAGCGCTAAGCTTGCCTCTCAGGCGGAGCATAAGAAATACAGAAGGTTTAAGTTCGAAGATCGAATAAAGCCTGGAGGCTGGAGAAAAGCTTGGAGGCTAACGACCACGAAAGGTCGACCACATACAGTGATAGAGCAGTATCACAAGCAGCATACATGTACAAGTATTAAACTATGTTATTACAATCATTCATCACACCAATACAAATACATCAGTTCACAGAGACACAAATACACAGTGCACGAAAATACAAATAGTCCCAGAAATACAAATACACCGTCCAATCAGGGTAACCCATAAAGTGAGAACCACTCACCTAAAATCTGAGAATACACCGCGAAATCCCTGAACTCTAGAAACATACGCACGTGCATATGTGTAGCATAGTGAGAGAGGAGAGAGAAAATAGAAGAGAGAAGGGGAATAGGCCACAACCAGGTGAGGTTGTGGCCTGGCTCACAGCCTTGGGCCGTGGCCATCGACCTAGGGGCGGCTGACCCAGCTCGGGGAAAAAGGGAGGGGAAAGGGGGGTTTTGGTGTTTATGGTGGTTTGGAGGTGGGTTTTGATGGTAGTAATGGTGATTTAGGTGAAGTTGGTGATGAAGATGGAGATGATGATGATGGGAAAGAGGGAGATGGTGGTGGGATTTGAGAGGTGGTGGTGAAAATTGGAGAGTGGGTGATGGAAATTGAGAGGAGGAAGAAGATGATAGGGGATTTCGGGAAGATGGCCAGAGGTCGAAGAGGGGCCTCCGCTGTGGGGTGGCTCGCCGGCGTAGGTCGGCCGGCTAGGTGGAGCGCTATCCAAGGGGAGAGAGGAAGAGATTTGAGAGGATGAGAGAGATTAGAGAAAGAAAGAAATTAGAGAGATTTGAGAATGGAAGAGAGAAAGAGAGCTTTGTGGGGGAAGGGAGAGAGAGGTTGCCGTCGGCTGGATGGGGGAAGAAAAGGAAAAAAAGAAAGAAAAAGGAAATAAGGAAAAGAAGAGAGAAGGTTGTGGAAGGTGGTGGAAGTTAGTGGAAAGTGGTGGAAGAGAAAAGAAGAAAAGAAAAGAAAAGAAGGAAAAGGAAAAATGAAAAGAAAAGAAGATAAAAGAAAATATCTGGGTCAAAACTCCAGATTCGGGTAGAACACTGATATTATTTTATTTGGTCAAATTTTGACAAATTTAGAAAAATTCTCAAAAATATTTAAAATAAAAAATATTTTACTGAGGAACATTGTGAAATTAGATTTAAGAAAAATTCAATCCTGTTTGCAATTTAAAAATTCTGGAATCGATTGGCGATACCAGTCGACGCCAATTTTGAAGATTTTGCAAAATAATTCAGAAAATTTTAAAAATTATGAAAAATCTAAAATATTGAAAATCAGTATTTGAAACTGAAACTGGTTCAGTCTGGCTACTAGAAGGGTTAAATCAAGCAGTACACTGGGATCGGGTCCTAGTTATGGACTCGGGCTGACTTTGAGTCAAAATCTAGATCTAATACCAAATAATAATATAAATAATCACAAAATAAAAATAAATACAGGAAAAAAATATGAAATATAATTGAAAAATTGGGACACGTATCTGGGCACATATTCCAGAGACGGTGTTACAATCTACCCACCTCACAAAAATTGTCCTCAAAATTTTGATAAGGGGAAGATGAACACAGAAAGATAGCGATGAGGATTATATCAATTAAGATATAAATAACTGCGGGTACTTACAAATCGACTGAACAATAAACTCAGGACCTAGATATCTTCTGCACTTCCTGGCGTATAAAGCTTCAAATGGTTATACTGACCTGATATCTGTTAATAAGATAATTCTGCCAGAATTTCTGTAGACTGACTCTTTTTGAATAATATGAAAGGATCTTACTTAGTGAGACGATCTTTAATCACCCGTACTGTATTATATCTTTCAGACTGTGAGGCAAGGATGTGACGAAATCCATAGTAACAAAATCCATAGAAATATAATCTTCCGTTTCTGGCGAGTTTTATTAGTGGCGTTGAAATATTAGAAAAAGCCCAGTATGAGTATTTTGTAATATCTGGCTAGGCCAATTAAGCTTTTCAATTTCTGTCATTGATTTTGAAACTGACCAAACTTTCACTGCCTGAATTTCTGCTGAAACTTATCAAGATTACTTCTTTTAAAATGACGTGACCCAAGAACACAATAATATTTATTCAAAACTTTTACTCTGTGTGGCATGAAGTTGTTCTTGACAAAGAGTCTATAATAAGATTATAGATGTTCTGCATATTCTCTGTTACTCTGAAAGTAAACCAAAATATCATAGATAAAGAAAACTTGATAAAACTGATCGTAAATAAATAGATAAAGGAAAATTGATAATTGAATTCTGAATATTGGGCTTTAATTATAAGAATTTAAAATAATGGTAGTGAGTCCTGAATGCTGTCTTCTAGATAACAACTGACTGAAGATTAATTCTGAGAATATCTGAGCTATGTGAGGTTGATCGAAGAGATCGTGGTCGTTCATCGGATAATATAAATAAAAAATATCATAGCTCTGTCTGGTAGAAGTCTTGAACCCGAAAATTCATTTCATATTGATGTTTCTTGTGCAGAGGTACAGTCTGTCTAATGATATTAAGGATGACTATCTCACTTTCTGTACTAATCTCTATGAAACGTCCATACTTATAAGAGTAAAATGTAAAGCAGTAAAATTATCTGATATAAAACAAATCGATGTACTAAAATCAAAGAGTGTCAGAACAGAGTGAGAGTGAACCAAATCTTACTTGTCGCTACAATTTCAATCTTTTCATATCTTAAGTTGGTATAAAGACGACAGAAATTGAAAAGTAAAAAGATGAAAAATATTCAGGAATCAAGAGAAGGATGATCAAGAGGGAATAAATAACTTTGTATTTGTGATTGGGATGCATAACCAAGACTGATGCGCTCTAGTTGCAAATTAATATCACATTAATCTGTCGACTGTTTGTACTGAAGATGTGAGAGTCTAAGTTTTAATACCATCATGTAACGCCCCGACCCCGTAGGTAGGGAGACGTTTTACGACGTATATACGCAGGGCGAAAATACCCCCACATATATACGCTAAGCATCCAGGAATCAGAGTACGAAAGTACGTGGTGTATACATTCCAACTTAAGAGTACAATTACAATGTTATCATGATATAATATTATAAGCATATTACATTATCAAAAAGTGCAAAAGTATGATTTACAATATGGATAATACAAATGGATGCACACGAGCTACATGAGAAATTCTGCGAACCGATCAAGAAGAACTGGATAGGAAGGAGCTACAACTGGTTAGCCTGCTCCACAAGATAGGCCTGGTCCTCGGTGGGGAATCCACTTCAGTCCAAGCTCTAGGATCTCAGGGGAGTCAAAAAGCTACCCAACAAGCGGTAAAATGAGTGCCAAGTAGCGTGCACATACCAACATACGTGTATCGATAAATTTGAATCGAAAAGCATATATTGAAAATCGTGTCATGAGCACAGACACAAGCAAGTAAAGAGGCATTATCTGAAGCAAATGCGGCAAAACTGGTTGTATAAGCTCAGATTATGAATTCATGAGATTATTACTTTTAAGGAATAATCCAAACAAGAGAACTCTCATATATATAGCATATATCCTATTTCACCATAGTCTGAGTTCATACAACTCGAGTTGCCCCCTAAACTAAGAAAACAACATAAAATCGATGAAAATCGATAAAATACAAACAATCAATGTATTGCTAATCCCATCATCCTATTATTATACTCGTTCTACCCATATGTCTAGGTATGTGTACTAGCGTATCAACATACATACATTCGCATATGAGTAAGCTGAGGTTATTGAAAATCGACGGGAGTATCAACAAACAAATGTTTACAGTGGGTCCCTTGCATACTCGGGATCACGACGCAGGGTGTTGTCGCTGGTGTACGGAACCGGTCATGAGGCGTAATGGAGAAGGGTCTTATTTATATGCCCATACAGGAATGTAACAGGAGGTAGGTGCCAGCACACCCCTTGGAACACCTGGAGGCCCTCAAAATTGAAAATATTAGTTACACAACATACCTAATACTACTGTAAACACGAACATATATTGATATCCATCGGTTTCCGCCGACCCGATGAAAGTTCTTTTTTATATTTCATTATGTAATTATCAATTTACAGGAGAGCAAGAGTATGTCAGCTACAGGTGTAGGGGAGTACAGGAGTAACAGGGGGTATAACAGGATATCAATTATTATATTCTCGTAATGTGATAAGCATGAGTCAAGTGATAACATAGCAGGTGTCAGGTGATAGCATGTTAAGTGATTAGCACAGCAGATATTAACTGTAAATAACACAATATAGGAAAACGGTAACGATACAAGAGATCGGTACGAATATCAGAAAATAATACAGTTATTTGAAAATAGTTTAAATAAAGTTTCAAACTCTTAACAACCATCAATAAAAGAATAATAGTTAAATTATTTAATTATCCAGGCGGGGCTGGTCAAGCTGAAGCAAAGCCAGGCCGTGTTGGTATTACGCCGGGTACACAACAAAGATTGGTTCCTGGTGCAGCTCTAAATGCTAAAGCGTTTGGCGAGGCGAACGCTCACAGCAAAACGATGTATGAACGTCCATAGCTAACGTTCAAGGTGAAGCTACACTCGCGTCGAAGCGAAACGTACACGGTAAAGCAGCGTATGAACGCTTTGCTAACACACGACGAAGTCACTTGCGACGAAGCTAAACGCATGCGACGAAGCGGCATATGAACGCAGGCTACGCATATGGCGGAGCTACGCTCGAACGAGTTAGCTGTAAAGCGTTGAACTAAGCTCTCCTCCCGGTGGAGTTAGTAAAAGGTTAAGTCTAAAGACTAAGTTCGAGCTGGGGTCAAGCTAGCGAGCAGTGATATACGCTAACTCGTACGTTGCGGAGCCATTCGTAGCGACGAAATGATATATGACACTCTGCTAACGCCGCGACGTAGCTATGCTTAGGCGAGTTTCACGGTAAATGCTGAGCGCTAAGCTTGCCTACCAGGCAGAGTATGAGAAACCCAGAGGGTTTAAGTCTGAAAACTGAATAAAGTTCGGAGGCCGAGTCCGAAGGCTGGAGAAAAGCCTGGAGGCTTACGACCACGATAGTTCAGCCACATACAATAATAAAGTAATATTACAAGTAATATACATGTGCAGGTATTAAACTACGCTATTACAAGTATTTGTCACACCGATACAAATACATCAGTCCACAAAGACAGAAATATGCAGTCTACGGAAATACAAGTAAAGTCCCAGAAATACAAATGCACCCGCCGAAGCAGCCCATAAAGTGAGAATCACTCGCCTAAAATCTCGGAATACACCGCGAAATCCCCTCGGGAAACATACGCACGTGCACATGTGTACCATAGTAAAAGAGGAGAGGAGTGAAAGAGGAGAGAGAAAATAAAAGAGAGAAGGTTAATAGGCCACGGCCAGGTGGGGTCGTGGCCTGGCTCACGGCCTGGGCCCGGCCGCCGGCCCAACTCCGGGAAGAGGGGAGGAGGAAAGGTTGGTGATTTAGGTGGCAGAATTGGTGATGGAGATGATGGTGGTGGTGGAGATGGTGGTGGGGTTTGAAAGATGGTGGTGGAAATTGGAGAGTGGGTGGTGAAAATCGAGAGGGGGAAGAAGATGGTGGGGGATTTGGGGAAGATGGTCGGAGGTCAAAGAGGAGCCACTGCTGTCAAGTGGCTCGCCAGTGTGGGTAGGCCGGCCAGGTGGTGCCGGTGGAGAGGGGGTCATCGTCAAAGGGGAGAGAGGAAGAGAGTGGACAGGATGAGAGAGAGTAGAGAAAGAGAAATTAGAGAGATTTATGGGGAAGGGGGAGAGAGGTTGTCGTCGGCTGGATGGGGGAAGAAAAGAATAAAAAAGAAAAGAAAAAGGAAAGAAGGAAAAGAAAAGAAGAAGAAGAGAGAAGGTGGTGGAAGGTTGTGGAAGGTGGTGGAAGTTAGTGGAAAGTGTTGGAAGAAAAAAAGAGCAGAAAAGAAAAGGAAAAGGAAAAATGGAAAAGAAAAGAAAAAGAAAAATATTCAGGTCAAAGCTCTAGATTCGAGTAAAACAACGATATTATTTTATTTTGTCAAATTTTGACAAATTCAGAAAAATTTCCAAAAAGTATCTAAAATAGAAAATATTTTACTGAGGAACATGATGAATCAGATTTAAGAAATTCAATCATGTTTGTAAATTCAACCGCCTATGATGGTTTGGTCATGTGCGACGTAGACCTACAGATGCACCAGTCTGGCAAGTAGAGTATCAATTTAGGGCAAGTTAAAAGAGCGCATGGGAGACCGAAGAAAACATGGATGGAGATAATGCGACAAGATATAGAAGCTAAAGGTCTTAGTGAAGGCATATTGCTCGATAGGAATGAGTGGATAAAGCTGATCCATGTGCCCGTTCCGAGGTAAGTCTTTTTTGGTTCATGTAGCCTACCCTAAATACTTGGGACAAATGGCTTAGTTGTTGTTGTTGTAATCATGTTTGCAATTTAAAAATCCTGAAATCAATCGGCGTGACAGACGACACTGATTTTGAAGATTTTGCAAAATAATTCAGAAAATCAAGAAAAATCTAAAATATTGAAAATCTGTATTTGAAACTGAAACCGGTCCAGTCTGACTACCAGAAAGATCAAATTAAGCAGTAGACAGATCAGGTCCCAGGTTCGAACTCGGTCTGACTCTGAGTCCATAAATCCGGATCCAATATCAAATAATAATATAAATAATTACAAAATAAAAATAAATACGGGATAAATAGGAAAATATGATAGAAAAATCAGAACACGTATCTGGGTACGTATTCCGGGACGGGTGTTACAACCCACCAAAATAACCATAGACAAAAATTAAAAAGAAATAAAATTTATTTTTAAAGAACTCGGCTGAAGGGGACAGATACTAATATTTGCCATAGGTGATAGTGTTCATCCCTAAGGTACAATGTGAAGCTTAATAACCAAAGAAACATAATCCAAATTTTTTGGTATGACTTGTACTCTTAATTTCATTATAATTTTGTGCTGTTTTTTTAATCTCCTTTGTTTTTTTAAGATCAGTACATGGATGCTCCTACTTATGTAGCAATTATGTTGCTTCCCAAATATGGAAAAAGCACGCTATTGTAGTTCACTTCCTACATATTTTTCATATCTGAGTCTGTATATCCTCCGATGGAATGATTTCCTTTTCTGTACCATCTCTACTTTGATTGTGATCGAATAATATATTTAGCCAGCTAAAGGTCTCATAACCTCTAGTTCAGTTTCTTGTTTAGAGTTAAGAGATCATATATCAATTATTAATTTTGTGTATAGAATTATTACTCATCAATTACTAATTTCTTGCTATGTTGGCTTTTTTTTTTAAGGGATCTCTGCCATTCTTTTTAATTTCTATAATCTCTTCATCAGTTAAAAGTTTAATCATCCTCACTTTTCACATCATGTAAACTTGTCTAATATCTATAAATTTCCCCTCCCACTCTTATCTGATTTATAGGTATCTTAACTTCTTTAGAACTTAGTTTGTCATACTGGTCAGCATATCCAGTTGCATGTTTCAGATGTACCTAGACAATTACATTTTTTTTAGAGATTTTTTTTGTATTTTTCTATGCTCTTAATGTTAATAATTAATAGTTTTGTCGTTGCTGATTTACTTAATTGCTCAAATAGTTCCTAGTTCCAGCACGAAGTTGCTGTCACTTGCTCAATATTATCACTGGACCTTGAGTTGTGTTTAAATTGAAATATTTGGTGCACCTGTTTTACTGTGTATGATATCTGCTTCCCCCGCATGTGTAAAGTATATACTGACAAACACACACAGAGACAGGCATATTATAGAACCACGTATTTTCATTCTCGAATGTATTTTTTTTGAAATATAAAAGAGGATGGCATGAGCATTGATGCGGTTTGGTCTTTATTTAGGTTCTAAGAGTTTTGTATCTTGCTTCCATGTCCAACAGCTGCAGTTATGAGTGAATGGTAGTTGCTTTTGTTTGTGCTATGTACTGGTGCCCACATTTCTCCCTCTAACTCACATATATTTGTGTTGAACAGGGGCGAAGAGTATCATTCAAAAATACATTGATTGTCATGACATCGAATGTTGCCTCTGGTGCAATTTCTAAGGGCAGACGGAGCATAGGTTTTGTGATTGGAGACGACAGTGAGTCGAGCTCTTATGCTGCAATGAAAGCGCTTGTAATGGAAGAGTTGAAGGCATATTTTCGACCTGAGCTACTCAACAGGATAGATGAGGTGGTCGTATTCCGTCCTCTAGAGAAGGCCCAGGTTGGTTCTTCGAATCTCTACAAGTTTATCATCCTAATTAGACCTAAGACATTTTCTATTGTGGGGTTCTCTCGCTGTGCATGTTATCTTACTCTATCTCGATTCTTTTGTTTCAGATGCTGGAGATTTTGAATAAAATGCTGCTAGAAGTAAAGGGTAGACTCTTGTCCCTTGGAATAGGCCTCGAAGTGTCCGATAAGATCGTGGATATGGTATGCGAACGAGGTTATGACAGGAGCTATGGTGCCAGACCACTGAGGAGGGCAGTCACCAGTCTTATTGAGGATGTCATAAGTGAAGCAATTCTTTCAGGAGATTACAAGCCAGGTGACACCGTGTTGGTTGATGTGAATGATTCTGGCAGCCCTTTTGTGAGTCATATAGATGACCAAACAATCCAGTTATCGGACGCGGCATCAACATTAAAATGATGTATTATTCTTTCACTTAATACGGCCAAGAAACTCTTTTTGTATATATGTAGGTTAACGTAAACTGTATATATTTATACATAAAATGAAATAGAAGATGTTTCTTTCTTTATTATTGCATGTCACTGACATTTAGCACTTTCTAAAGCATACATCAAGCAATAGTTTGAAAATGATGTGCTCCCAGTGAATATTTCCCCATAGCAACAACAAACAAAAATTGCAGCTGCATTACATAATGCATGGATGTTATATGCTATTATCATTTATTCTCTCTTCTTCTGCTTCTCTTGAACAGCTTCCTCCCTTATCAACATCCCAAAAAAGGAAGATACCATTAACAAAAATGGCACTGAGACTGGATCACATTCTGAACTAGTACAATTGTTTCTCACTAACATGCATCACTTGCAATTTCATATCCAACAAAAAATAGGATACCAAGAAAATTACACATTTCAGATGAGAAACATGGAACACATATCAAATCTAAAACTCAGTACTTTTCAAATTATTGTCAAGAACTTATCAGCAGATAATACAATGACAGTGGTTGGACCTTCCCAAGGTTCAAGGTTAGTGAACTGTTTCTTCAATTTTTCTTCCTTAATTTGCAAAAGAGAAAAATCACATCTTAATGTCTATTTCCTGACTTCTACGAGGAAAATGTAATGTGTTAAGAGCCATCTTCAAGCAATGTGGCATTCTCGGTAATAAGATGGCCATAGCTAACATCAAAACCCCAGCTTTTTCAACACTTCAAAATCATTACAAGAAACTAGCCATACTCATTAAGCACCTCAAAAGTTTGATGTCATTCATTCACTTTGAAACATCTTTGTTCCCCCAGATTAGATTGGCATGCGTATGAAGTCGAAGTCGAGGTAATCACAAGCCAAGCAGTTAATAAAAATTAACACTGAGAACAAGTTCCATGCAAGAAAAGCTGCAAATCCCAATGCGTCACTGTTTACAAATTTTAATCTAACACAGGAATATAGAAAATGGATACAACCCATTGATAACAGCTCTTACCATAGAACAAGGCTCAATTTAGAAGTTAGCCAAGTAAACCTTTTTACATCACAAAGGAACTGCAGATCCAGGCTGCATTTTGTTGAATATCAGAAATTGAATGTGTCGCTGACCAGTTTGCCAAACTACTGGGAGATGCGAGCTACACCAGTAGAATTACTAGCTAAACAAGTATTACACAATTGTTTTGCCAGTGATTTCAGGATTCTATGAGAAGGTGCCCCATCCTTCGCTGCGTTGTGCTTATGAGAAACAACAGCCCAACAGTCGGCAGAAATAAATCTCCTGTTGTGGGCGGAAGGAATCATCAATCATGCTGCCGGAGATAACCCTTATTGTTCTCTAAAAAAGTACAACATGAATAGGGATGATCATCTAGAACCCTTGTGCAATTTAAAGCCAAAAACCCTAGGCACATAATTTTGGGCCGGCTTTGCTGGTTTTGCAGAAGGATATGTCATCAAGTAGAGATGGGGGAATGTTGTCCCAATGTAAGAGCCATCCATATCTGAGTAAAATGTCAGAGAGAAAACAGGTGACGTTGCTTTTTATGTAATCAAAGGAATCAGTGTCCGCAAAAATATCAAGTAATACAGAAAAACATAATAAGCCCAGGTAAAGGGTTTGTCATTATTTGATTTCTATCCAGCATGAGCCAATGAGATTAACTAACAATGTTCAACCATGTCAACTGCTGTTGTATACATCGGTCGTAATCTTTTAGGCTCTCTTCATGTGAACATCTTTATAAAATTGAATAATTGATTAAAGAGCCTTTAAGCATTATGGCATGCATACCTCCCATATAGTTTCAAAAAGCAAACTACAACTTGCTCATTCCCGTTATGACATATCAACTAGGTTGCAACCTTCCCATTATGTTTAAATAGTAAAGAAAGGAAGAAAGAGAACAAAATATAAAGAAAACATATAAAAGTTAACAGTGAAGGATGATGGACTAAGATGGAAACTGAATAATGAAGTTCCAAAGCCTCTGCCTAGATTTGTCTCAAAGGGGAGGAAACAATTTTTTAGATTATATGATATTAGATGAAGTAATCATGAAAAATTCTTGATTTAGCATGTCCTACTCACGAGAGAGGTTCTTGCAGTTTGCTCCCTGATTGCATGAGTTAAATTGTCTGACCATAAAATATGGGTGTAGATACCTGCCAGCTAGCCTGTTGTTAAAGCCTGGCAAGCCCCCACTTCCACAGTTTGGCATGGCCATAATTTGCGCTCATAATGAGCTAAGATCAGGCTAACCACCTGACATGTTATCTTCGTCAACTATGTCACAGAAAATCTCGACTTTGTCCTGTACTCCACTGCCTACATAATTTAATATAGGGTAACAAAGAGGATAGCGACTGGTGCTCATTCCCTAGTGGCCATGTCATTTCAATATGTTGGCTATTAAAGTAGGGGGAAAAGGAAAAAAAAAAAAGAGGATATGGACTCAAGCTAGGTTTGGTGAGAAGAAATGGCTCAAAAAAGGTTTGGTGAGGAGAGGAAATATTTCATGCAAGGTTTAGTAATGTAGTGGTTAAAATTTGAACCACGCCAGGATCAAGACACGTGTCTCACGCCATCAAAATTTCCCGAAGACACTCGCAAGGAAAACCTCTGAGCAAGAGCAGTCTCCAGAACATTCCCAAGACCATTCCCTTCTCTCGAGAAAATTAATTTTCCCGAGGATGTTCATCTTCCCAGAGTCAATTTTCCAGACTTGAGCAAGACAATTTCTGCAACTGACTCCAACTCCCGCCTATATTTGCGAAGTCTGTTACGCCACCAGGTCATTCCATACCTCAAAGATGGTCCACGATCCCTATTTCAACGCGAGCAGTTACAGAAAGCAACAGTATCATTCCCACAATCCAGGCTGTTGCGAAAGATTGTAACGTATAGATCGTGCGGTTATTGAATCCCGCATGACTCGCACCGTCAATAGAAACCCCTGTGTATATAAGATATTTGGGGGATAGAGCAAGAGGAGAAGTTTTACCTCTGTAAAATACACTGTAATCCTCTGAAAATAGTGAAGTCTTCCCCCTCCCCGTGATTTTTCCCAAATTGGGTTTCCACGAAAAACCCAAGTCTTTGCGATTGTTCTCTTCTACTCCCTCTCAGACTCAGCTTACAATTTGAAGTGTACCTTCTGGGAATTCACCTACATTTTTGGTGTTTTCGTTGAGAGTTAAGTCTCAACGTTCAGATTTCTCCCCTACCAAACCCCTTCTCAAAAAGCCTCTCTAACGAGCCATGGTCCCGAAAAAACAGCCGACCACCGGCGAAGTGACCACCTCCAAGGGCAAATTTGCTGCCACCACTGGGGACATTATCCCCCTCGAGCGGCCTCAGCTCCACCACAGAAGGTACCGTCTCCATCCCTTCGCAGGGGGCAACCATAGACATTCACCCACCATCAACTTACGAAGCCCAACTCTTCCAAATGTTCGCTGACATGGAGAAATTGACCAAGCAGCAAGCTCTGTTCGACCGCGAACAAGGGAAAGCAGAGTAGAATCAAGAAAGTGCAGCTAATGAACAGGAGGAGACAGAACGCTTAGACGACCGACTCCTCGTCCAGCTCGCAGCCCTCCAAAACACCCGAGTACCGCTTCCATCGCCACTGAGGCCTACTGCCACAGAGGCCACAAGCGACAAGCAATCTCAAAGTTGGAGGCGTCGCAGAACAGCCTCCCCCACTGCATTGGAGCAATCCAATGGGGAGTCGAGTTCTCTTTATCCCCGCATGAAGGATAGACATGATCATTCTCAAAGGAAAACTGAAGAGTTCATCCGCATTCAAGATCTCGACGAGCTCGTACAAAAGCGAGTAGAAGAAGCGAGTATGCCACATCACTACAAATTCAGGGCCATCGCCTATAATCATCCAATTCTCCCTTCTCCAAGGACATATTGGAATATGAATTTTTCAAGAAGTTCATGATTCCAACCTTTGATTGATACTCCAGTCAGAGCGATCAGGTTCAGCACCTCCGCCAGTATCAGGACAAGATGGTGATCCATCCCAGAAACGCTCCATCTTGTGCCGGATCTTCCCCTCCAGCTTGAAGAGGGTAACCTCCGACTGGTTCTACTCCCTTCCACAACGCTCAGTTCACAGCTTCCGAGATCTCACCAAGTTGTTTCTCACTCAATACTCTTCCCGTCAGGAGTTCAAGCAGAGCAACCATCACCTCTTCTCTGTTAAGATAAGGCCCCTCAATAGCCTCAAGATGTATATTGGCTACTTTCAGAATCAACTGAGCAAGGTACACAATTGCAGCGAAGACGCTACTGCCCTCGCATTCATCAGTGGGCTAATCACTCACCACTTTACAAACATCTGATGAAATACGTCACATGTTGGAGCGAGGTCCTATACTGAGCCCAACCATACATCTAATTGGAGGAAGCAATGAAAAACTCTGCCAACCCATATTTCAGCCGCAACGACAGTACAAAACCGAAGCCATAGCACGGAGGCCCCTCCATTGCCTTCCAAGGTCGCGAACAGGGCGCTCTCAAGAAGCAACCATTCTCACACCCTCAACAGAGCCAACCCTGAGCCTACCAAATATCCAACAGCTTCACCCTGTTGAAGCTCCCAATCCAAGACGTCTTCGAAGCCATCAAGGGACAACCCTGGGTGAAGCGTCATGAGGCAAAACCACACGATCCTGCTCGTCCTGGAGCGAGAGACTATTGTTCCTTCCACGTCAGCAAGGGACACCGAACTTCTCAATGTCGGTTCCTCCGTAAGTATCTTGAAGATCTTGTCCAGTAGGGCCATCTCCGAGAGTACATCCTCGCACCCGGAGCATCCTCCGAGACAGAGAAACAGCAGATTCCATCTCCGAATCAACTGCAACACATGATCACTCAGTACAGGACGGTTGACTGACACCAACATGAGAAAGAAAAACATGGAAGTTCCTCAAACGGATAAGAGCCCTATGTTTTCATTTACTTTTATGTATTTTTAAGTTATTTAATAAAAATACATTCTTAACAGTTTCCTCCTTCTAAGGATCTGAGGAACCTGCTAATCGGCCCAGCTCAGCCAACCTACAAGATTTCTTCTCCTGAAGGAACGTCAGAGGAAGGATTCCCCTACTCGAGAACAGTTACACAAGCATTTGCCTCCGGGCGATCCTCAGGCTCATCTCTGATTGGGCAACTGCCCTTCGAGAGGCTCATCTCCAATCAGGCAACTGTCACCTTTACAACTCGTCCTCGATGGTCAACAATCGTTCGGAAGGTTCATTCCCACTGAGCAACTGCCATGGCTCATTCCCAATCGGGCAACTATCGTCCGGAAGGTTCATCCACAATTGGGCTACTACCAGTTTGTCTGTATTTCGAGGAAAGCCCACTCAAGAATCACACTACAAACACTTGTCTCTGGGTTTCAAAAGCTCATCCTCAATTGGGTAACTGCCCTCGAAAGGCTCGTCCCCAATTGAGCAATTGTCTGCCCAGCTCCGCAACTCCCCTCACTTGGAATCTTATGCTTGTGTATTCCGAGAAAGAAAACCCCCACTCGAGAATAATACTATAATAGCACCATATTGGCCTCCGAGCTCCCATCACTCCGCAACTGAAGTCCTCACTTCACTCGAAGACCAGCGCCTCTAGGCCTAGCACACTCGACGACTGAAGTCCTCACTCGAAGGACAAATGTTTGTACGCTCAGAGACAATCCAAAGACGGTATCGCCTACTGTTTATGTTCTTGCCATCCAGAAATCAGGCCTCCGAACGTTTCACAAGACAAAGGCAAGAACTTAACAAACACATTCATTTCAAAATTTTAGCACTTTCATTATAAAATTTTCCCGATTAAGTCCACACTTGGTTACATCTTACAAGAGTAATACGAGATCTATTACATGATTGTGTTTGCTTTTTTGAAGAAGAAATATAGATAAACATGTCTTGACTCAGACTCGCCAAAATTCGTGATGTTGAAGCAAACAAAGATCCTTCAATCGGGGAGCGCTTCATGCTAGCGTGATCCTACTGTTCACGCCACCATCCGCATTCTCGAGGGAAGCGCAGGGAGATTCCTGCGCAAAATAGGATGTTCCTAAATGGAAAAGCATCTCTTTCTCCCCGAGTAGAGCACGTCTCCAAAACAGCAAGACAATCCCGTCCATGACGTACAAGACAGTGACGGTATCACGCCAAGCCTTCTGACTCCGAAGATGAACCTGAAGAGAAAGTAGACGAGGCGGTTCTTCGGCAGTAATCCCGAGGAATACCCCCATGCAAACCTGTCAGTTGCTAGGCTACGAGGAAAAACACACCAGCAAAGCAACGACGTTCAACAGGAGCATATACGGCCAGACAAGGGATCGTACCCATCAAGCACGTCTTCCGCTCCTGCATCCTACACGCTATAAGGAAAGAGAAGCCATGAGCCCCAATTCTCGTCCAATCAGCCATGATCGAAAACCAGACAGACCGACCAGATAGAAGCATGAGTCACGACCTCCATTCTCAAAAGCAAAACCTTGTCACAAGAACCGAAATTCCGTGACCAGGTCATGAGAACCGAAATTACATGACAAGGGGACAAATACGACGCAACCACCGTCTTCATCATTGGCATCCTCTTCATCTACTTTCATCGAGCGAAGAAAGAACAGCAACTCAATCCACCAGACACCAGAGCTAGAAATATCAGGGGGCAAAGAAAACCTTCTGAAGATAGGTCTCCCACTTCCAAAATACTCTATTTATGGACGCAAAAGCTGAACCGTCTCGAATTCAAAACCTTCACATCTGCAGAGATGGTTTGAATCCCAGATTTTTCAGCATGTCAGATCAACCAGATTCGATTCAATTCTGCCACACGATCTCCATTACGAAGTCAAGACTTAGGTCATTAATTGCCCAGCTGTCTTCACCAGTTTCCAAAGAGAGTCCAGAGTACTAAGAAGCATTGACTAAGACCCTTCAGATTACAAGCGACGCCTCAACCTCCCGAGCTAGGACATATTCATCCCCCTCCACTCTTTCCCCTCGGAGTCAAGAGAAAGAGGGACGGAGGTGGCATCTGTAGTGGTCAAAATCTGACCCATGCCAGGATCAAGACACATGTCCCTCGCCATCAAAATTTCGCGAAGACACTCGCAAGAAAAACCCCCGAGCAGAAGCAACGTTCAGAACATTCCCAAGATCATTCCCTTCTCCCGAGTAAATTAATTTTCCCGAGAATGTTCATCCTCTCGAAGTCAGATCTCCCGACTTAAGCAAGACATTTCTGCAATTGACTCCAACTCTCGCCTATATTTGCGGAGTCTATCTGACTCCAACTCTCGCCTATATTTGCGGAGTCTATTATGCCACCAGATCATTTTATATTTCAAACATGGTCCATGATTCCTATTTCAACGTAAGCAGTTACAGAAAGCATCAGATATCACTCCCGCAATCAAGAGCACAATCCAGTCCGTTACGAAAGATCGCAACGTGTAAATCGTGTGGTTATTGAATCCCGCATGACTCGCACTATCAACAGAAACCCTGAGTATATAAGATATCTGGGGGATAGAGCAAGAGGAGTTTTACCCCTGTAAAATACACTGTAATCCTCTGAAAATAGTGAAGTCTTTCCCCTCCACCCCGTGATTTTTCCCAAATTGGGTTTCCACGTAAAACCTGAGTTTTTGTGATTGTTCTTTTCTACTCCCTCTCATATCCAGGTTACAATTTGAAGTGTAGATAAATTCCTTCCGCAGGTAAGGAGAGGAAATGGACTCAAGAAGGTTTGGTGAGAAGATTGGGAAGTTCAGAACTCTGATCAAGTATAATTTGGAAAAGAAGAGAGTTTGGGTGTGGCTTGAAAGACAATAAAGAACAAGGGAATTAGCTTTGAAGTAACTAGGTTAGGGGAGAAAAGGAAATAACAATGTCCTAATAACTTGAACGAGACTAGACCCTTCAGAAAAACATGACTAATTATGGAAAACAAGACAAGGCATCAGTATCTTTTTGAGTAATAGACTTGCAAAACAAGTGAATAACATCAAGTCTTTTCCAATATAAATAAGAGAGATACCAAATGCATATAAACATGTTTTCATCACTAAGTATTGGGCAATATTAACAGCATGAGCATGTTTTCATTCAAGTAGATGGTCCCTGTTCAAATCCACATGGTACCCGCCTTGGCTCTTGTAAAATGCAATAAATCAATAACAAAACTCATTCAGATGTGCCCATGTATTAGAAAACTTGCCCAGAAATGAAATTAAATACTGGGTCGAGAATTTAAAAAAAAAAATGCATGCACCATACATCTGAAGAAAAAGAAAAGAATAGTTCACTTTTCTATTCCTCATGTACCAAGCTTGTTATGACCTTAAGATGCTTTATCAATAAGAGTGTCTTTTGCATGAACAACAAAATACAATTAATTCATGCATTCATGTTCACAAGAGAAACTGACTAGTCATGTCTGTGTGTGTTCACAAGAGAAACTAACTAGTCATGTCATTCTCGGTGTGTGTGTCTCCGTGTCTGTGTCTGTGTGTGTGTCCCAATAATTTCAGAAAGATCCGGATGCGTTAAATAAAGGATACTGCTCTGATATTTGCATCTTGGGAAATAGAGATCTTCACATTTGGGGCAGTAGATCTTCACAGAACCATTGCGGGGAATATCTGATGGACCCACTGGCAAACACAGCTGCCCTCCACAAAAAACTCGAGGGCAGCGCCCAAAATCTGCTCTCTTATACTTCTCATGCTAAATGATTACCAAAAAAAATTAAATTATAGATACGAAATAAAGTTAAACGCACTTAAGAAGACGATATTGATGGAAAAAAAATCTTACCATTGCATTTAATCCTTTGCTAGTTACGATATAACGTGCATGTATAAGACCATACAACAATTCTGCAGCAGACTCAATTTCATTTTGTTCGTCACCATCAGCCTCACCTAAAAATAAAGAATGAAAGAATTGTGGTTGTTAAGCATAGAAAGAAGCACAACTCTCCGAATAATAAAGTTGCAACTCCAATATCTCACCAGAGTAAATAAATAAGCAAGCAAACATGATGTGCAATTAAAAGGAAGTCTACATGCTTAGTGCAAAAAGACTTCACCAGGTATACGTTTCCAAAAGATGGATAGATTTGAGAAACTCTGAAATCTAGGAAAGAATTAGCTTTGGAACTACCACTTAATGAATCATTGTCCAAAATCATGTCCAATGCATAGTCATAAAAGGGAACCTGTCCCTGGAGACCACATAAATTGAAGTCATCTTGTATGTAGTCCTCATCAACTTCACACAGGAGCTCATTTCCTCGCAACCCACAAAACCAAGAAATCCATGATGAATCGTCTCCCTCAGAAGTGCTTAGATCTGTTTCCTCGCTCCCAGTATCAGAGATATCTGAATAGATGCAGAGTTGTAGACAGAATCAAAGTCAGGAACATGAGTGGATGAGAAAACAATCTTCCAAAGATACAGCGCAAAAAGGGGAGCATTTTTTAATAATTAGTTATAAAAATTACCAACTGCCATAACATTAAGCTGAAAATTGAAGACCCAAGAGATCAGAATCTGAGAAATTAACATCCCAGTAATGCTTGTAATTAAAAGTTTGACCTATTTACTTTGTTTAATTTTTTACTTCCTGGTAAAAACAATCAACATACAAACTTATTAAACTTTTTTCTTGAATTATTCAGGTCTGAGAAGTTATAAACCCATAATCATTGCAAAGTTAGTTAGGGATAGTGTTGAAAAGCAGCTAGCAGTCACATAGCAGCAAGAGGGACCGTGTCGACATAGGAGGTCAGAGTAGACACTTGGATCCCAATAACCAAAATTTTACAATCAAGCACATGCTACTGGAGTCTAAACAATGCATATCAAGTTTATCAAAATTTTCAGAGTCAATTAAATATGAGGTTGCAAACATGAGATTCCTAATAAAATTAATAACAAATTGAAAACTGTGACTACAGGAATCAGAACTTGAAGTGAAATTCCAGGAAGATTCGGACTACGAGTTATTGGAGTCTTTAACTTTATCTTTAATTAGTACTTGAGTTTGATTAGGAGTTTAGGTTTTATTTCATCTTCTTAACTTCATACTTCAAACTTAATTTCTGAATTTAACTAAGACAGTATATTTGAGTCAGACGTTATGAGTTTATATAAAGTAGGACTTTATCTCAATTTGACTTTACAATGAATTAAATATTTAACTTTTAGTTTCTGTAAATATGCCAACTTTCTACTCAGATTTCAAAAAAATTTCTATGAATGAAGATATATTTTGGTTGATTGTAACAGCAGGAGTACCCTTTTTTTCCCCATTTTCTCGTTTACTCTTCTTCCTTGAAATTCTCCTTCAAAGCATTCGCCATCATTGGGTATGAGAGCAAAGGTTTGCTCCTTCTCAAATTCCAAAATTCTTGAAGCAAAAACTCATTGATCAGTTCACCAGACAACCACACCATCCACATGCCAACTCATCCGCACATCACCATCAAACATATCGAACCAGTCCTTAAGTAGTCAGCTCAGATCTGCCCTTAAGTAGTGAGATAAGATCTGAGAGATTAGATCGCACTTCAAATTGAGTTCTGATCAGAACCTCCATCATACAAAAAAGAGACCAGAACCTCTTTCTAATTCTGAATGCCATCAGATTCAACCAGATCTGAACAACCTGCAACTAATTGCATCCTTTGTCCTCTTAGCCACATCTGATCACTAGTTTATATCTACAAGGTGGAGAGGTCTTCAAAGATTTTAGAGTACAAGCTAGAAAAGATTAAAGATGGTCTCTAATAATCTCTCCCTCCTGCTAGTAAGCTCCTTGTCATCCTTGATTATGCTTATAATCTAGAATCAGAAATTGACTCCTCATCATCAAAGCCCACTTAATACACACTACACCGCTTAAATGTATCTATTGATTGAGAATGCACTATTGAAAATTCAGAAAAATGTGTCCTAGTAGCTGCAGTGCCTTATATTAGCAAGGTTACTCGAAGGACTATATAAAATCTTCCAACATATCATGAAGTAGAAATGAAGGAGACCAGAGTTCCCTGTTTTTCCCATTCTCTACTTTCCTCCTGTAATTCTCCTTCAAAGCATTTGTCATCATTTTGATACTAGGACAGAAGCTTGATCATTTTTCAAATTCCAAAATTCTTGAAGCAAAAACTCATCGTCCAAACCACTCATCCACATCTTCAGCTCATCCTCACATCACCTTCAAGTAGTAAATAGAACCAGTTCTCAAGTAGCGTGAGATCATATCACACTTCAAATTGAGTTCTGATTAAAACCTCCATCTCACAAAGAAGAGATTGAACCTCTTTCTAGATTCTGAATGCCATAAGATCCAAAAAGATTTGACCAACCTGCAACTAATTGCATCATTTGTCATCTTAGCCCCATTTGATCAAAACTGTGTTGTTGCAGGAACAGTGCAGCTCAGATCAGATCCGATGATGTCAGCTCGGCTCGACTGACGTCATCAACAGCTTGGGTGGCGTCAGCGGCAGTCAAGCTGCTCGGGGTCAGCTCAGTGGGTCGGGTCGACTCAGGTCGAGCCGATGACGTCAGCTCGAGTCGACTTAGGGGGCCCGACTTAGGGTGCTCGGGATCGCTTGGGTCAGCGAGGGGATCTCAAGGCGGATCTCAGCAACTAGTGGAACTCCGGCATCGAGGAGATCTCGAGGCGGATCTTAGTGGCGGCGAGGAACTCCGACGACGAGGGGGTCTCGAGGCGGATCTCAGTGGCGACGAGGAACTTTGACGGCAATTCTCGAGGCGAATCTCAGTGGCGGCAAGGGGTTTGGAGGCGGATCTCAGTGGTGGCGAGAAACTCTGGCGAGGTCGTCGGACGGGCCGATGGACGACGATGAAGGCGAGAGCGAACGGGCGTTGTGGCGGGGAAGTCGGTGATAGGGTTGGGGTTTGGTGGGTTGGGAGAGAGGAAGAAGGGGAACAATGGATCTGTGAATTTCTGATTTTTTTTTAAACTAGAGAAGAGAAAAGGGGATCTAGGTTTTGTAGGGTTTTTTTTTGAATTTTGTGGAAGTTGGGGGCTAGGGTCTTGTAGAGAAGGAGGATATTGTAGAGGGAAAATTTGTGGAGAGAAAAAGTGGAATAGGAAAAAGAAAGGAATCATGATTTTAACTCTGATACCAAATTGATGGAGGACAGAAAGGGAAAAAAAGAAAAGATAAAAAAAATTAGAGTTTAGGAGGATAAAATTGATTTTGGCTTTACCACCATGGAGATCACTCTCACACTCAGCACATCACCATGCAGAGATTCAAAACAAAGCAATAATTGCAAATTTACAATACAAGTTTTTAAGTTCTCAAAACAACTGAACTACCAGATAGTTATAGCACTTGGCCTTTTATAAGCCCATACAACTAGAAGTCTTTCGTCATACCCGATATGAGATTAAAACAAAGGAGGAAAATAAGCCTAACCTAAATTAAAAAAGAAAAATAGCCTAAACAAATAAAAGAGCCTAGTGATTCCCATCACCAGTCTTGCTCGTTGTTGTTGTGCCTTCAAGATAGAGAAGTTTTCAAAGATTTACAGTACAAGCTAGTAAAAATTGGAGACAGACTCTACCAATTTCTCCCTCGTTCTAGTAAGCACCTCGCCATCTTTGATTAAGCTAATACTGTAGCATCGGAAATTGAACCCTCATCATCAAAGTCTTCGAAGACTCCAATCAGTGTCCAAGTAGTTGCAATATATTTATATCTGTGAGGTTATTCGAATAACCACATCAAATCTTCCATATCATGAAGTAAAAATGAAAGAGATTCTTAAGGTGATTGATGAAATTTACAAAAAGAAACAATCAATCACGTGGCTCATTTTTTTAAGCAGGTTACTGTATTGAGAACTATCGAGCTAGAAGTATGAAGCCTAAACCAAGTTCAAGTGTCTTCAACTCATGTTTTCCACAATCCAAGATGGTTGCAACTGCAACACCATTAAAGGTTGAGATTGACGAAATTCTCAATGTCATGACATGTTTAAAAGTTGTTTATGTTGATATTGTGCCTCTATCAGTGTTAATTCCCCCGTGTTATCAGGTTCTCTGTCTTCTTGTAGCTAAAGATTTAGATTTATGGACTCTTCATTCTGTTTGTCAGCCTTGCTAAAGTCAACCAGAACATCTCCTATCAAGAGAAGCAGATGCAGAACCTCCAGAATGTGCTTGAAGTAAAATACCACATCTAAATAGATCAGGATTAGGAGTTACTCGAGTCTTTATCTTTATCTATAATTCTTATTTGACTTTGATTAGGATTTTCAGTTCATATTTATCTTTTAAATTACAGAATTTGAAGCATTAGAACTTTAACAACATTGGCGCACATTTAGCACATTTACCAAATAACTTCAAGAATTGTCATTTATCTGGCACACAATTACATGGGTTCTTCCATGTCAGGCCAATATATTTGATTATTTATAACACCATTATAACATCATTGTACCTTTATTTTTATATGATATTTCCATTAACTTGACATATTCTCTTATATTTCCAATTTCAACCCATTTATAGAATGTTGTAAGTAATTTTCTAAGGAATTAATCCACGCACCAAATTTATGAAGATGGGTCAAATAAATCTCAGAAAAATCAATACAAACACAGAGAGTTACGTGGAAAACCGAAAGGAAAAATCACGGAGGGAGAGAGATTTCACTATAATAATGGCGATTACAATGGTGATCTCTGGTGTACTAGGGCTTCTGGGCTCAATTGATCGTCTCCTCCCACGATTCTATATGTAATGTCCGTTGGATAAGGCTACAGAGTCCAGCTCTGTTTAAATATCTAACTGCTTATCTCAGAGATGGTTTAGAGCTGAATATCTTGATTTGAAATGGTTGGACGAGAATTCATCTTTATCTGCTAGTCTGTGCCCAGTGATTGATGCGATTGATCCATTCCTAAGCTGTAACTACCAAGTTCGAATGAAGATTTGGCTTAACGATAGGGATTTCTTATAACAGATTTATCTCTTCCTTCTAACTACCTGATCCACTTAGATTTTGAATTGGCTGAAGACTCGGGTCAGAGGTTCTGAAAGCTGCCAAGTGTCGTGTGTCTGTTTGGTACTGGATGGACAAGTGGGGTGATCTCAAGGAGGTCGAAAACTGACCACTACATAGAAATAACATGAAAAGCTTTAAATTTGTAAAATTTAATTATTGAATTTGATATATGATAATGAAGCCGACAGTCACTTATAGTATATCTGAGAATCACATAACATAACATAATTCCTTATCTTAAGAGAACATTGGGTTTTTATAACGAGTAAAATGTGGTGCATATATAAGATAAACATTAACATTTCACACATTTTAATGAATATAGAGAAATAAGGTTTTTTATTTCTTCGATTTTTTAATCTTTTCATTAGGAATTTAGCTTTAGCGTATCACATGCCTTATGTTGAAACATATCCAAGTACATTACAGTTACATATAAACTATTAATCTATTATATTAAATATAAAATTGAAACTAACAGATAATCCAAATGAGTGAAATCAGTATTAAAGGAGTGCTCTAAAATGTCAAAACGTCTTCAGAGAATACCAAAAGAGAGTGGGAAACTAGAAGTAAATTATAGATTTGAGGAGATATTAGATAAGTTCGTGCAGGTAACCTATGATGCACGGACACGAGACGCGGACACAACAAAATCCAAAAATTAGGATATCAAGATATGGCAAGCAATATTTTTTTACTATTATTATTATATATAAATAAATTTATAAAATATCAATCAATAAACTAAATATCAATCAATAAGTGTACAAGATATAAAATATCATAAGTTTATAACAAAATTATAATTGAAAATCATAAGTTCACAAGTTAGTAACCAAATTAACCAACAAACTATTATCATAAATTCAAAATAAAATTACAACCGCAGTCATATATCAAGAATCAAGATAAAGTTGAAGCTGGTACAATGACTTCTTCATTAACATTATCTCCTCCACCATCCGCAAACAACACAGCCTCCATCATGGATTCATCAAGAGAAAAAATAGCAAAATCTAGAATATCGGCACCCTAAAATAAGTTAAAATCATCTCCGCCAATATCCCACATCATTGCTTCCTCTTCATTATATTTGTCTGAACTTCGAAAAAGCAAACAGAGGTTGTTATGCACATAAGATCTTTCGCTCGTGCCAGGGTTAATTTGTTCCTCTTTAAGAAGTGGATGAAAGAGTATGTACTCTAATTCCTTTCACAACAAGAGGAGGGATATGATTGGCCTAGAAGTTTTGAGGCCAACGCTTGTAAATTTGGAGTTGACGAACCATAAAGGACCCACCAACACTTCGTATCCACAAACCCTCTATCACGAAGAAAATCCGAATCGACAAACCCAAAACGCCCGAAAATCTAGCATACTATATGCTCACTCCCATCATTTATCGGGGTTGGGATAGTATTTCTTCAAACACTTGCCTCTTTCAGAAGAGATATCCTCATCTTGATGGAGAGCTCATCGAGTTATATTCTTATTAAGCCAATCATCATGATAATACCTAATAACATAAAGAATAACCACATTAAAGAATAACCACATTAAAGAATATGAATTATAACATAAACTTAAATATTACCTTGGATTCAAAGAGAATGCCAAACATTGAAGTGGCATGTTACTCTTATTTCATCGATCTTCCAAGATTTGATGTACATCATAAAAAGGTGATTGCTCATTTTTTTTTCTTTTTCCTTCGTGCCGATAAATAGCACTTTTAACCTTCTCGATCATTGTGTCCCACATGTCATACACCAAATGAAGAGATGGTGTGTCAGTGTCGGACAGTCAGGTGACCCTTAAAATGTCATAAATTGAATCGGTGAAGGCAATAAAATAGTTTATCTTGTCCCATCATAAATCATCTAACACTCTTTAACAAATTGTGCTTGTCCCACATCATCATCTCTATAAATGTTCCATCGATCACTAAGAACCAAATTTTGACGGTTTCTTTTGATGACTTTAAACCTCAACATAATAATTCAAGAAGCAAATCTAATTTCTGCAACAACAAGAAACTTCATCTTGAAATAGTCATTGAATATGGCAAGCCTCATGGAATGATTCATGATAAAATTCTTTATGTTCAATGCATCATTTGAGACCTCGGTAATCCAACTGCATTGTTTATAAGTTGCAGCATCTGCCTCCGTGTTTTTAGCAACACAAATATTCTTAAGTGCAAGATTAAGAGTGAACTAGATAAGGAGTTCAAAAGATGTGAGGATACTTACTCTCCACAATAGCACCTAGGGCCTTCCATGCAGAAGCGTTACCGGTTATGATTTGAATGACATTTTAAGCCCAACCCTCTCATACAATCTTTAAACTTCTCCGCAATGTAATGCATATTTTTCACTTCTCCCTCGACATTTACAGAGTTCAAGAACATCGGGCCACTTTCTGTGACCACTATGAAATTAATGATGGGTCTCCTTTGCACATCCGACCATCCATCACTACGAATGGAGACCTTTTTTTGCTCCCATGTGCCCCTGATGGGCTCCATCAACCTCTCTATGTGAGATTTCTCACGTTACAAGAGAGTGGTCCTCAAAGAGTTGTAGCCGAGCGGTTTGTAGCCGGCGATTGGATTGTTTAATGCAAATTTAAATGTTTTGGCATACCATAAATTTCTTGTCGAATTAAATGACAACACACTTGTATAGAACATCCTCACAATAATGCAATCTAATTCATCCATTGCCTCTTTATTGAATGATTGATCCACGGTGTTGACCCCCCTCCTCTTCTTCAGTTCACTTGGACCACTTGCACTTTCACCAGCCACACTTGACGTTGAAGATAAAGGCAAAGTTACGTTCTAGGTATAGAAACCTTCAATCTCATTTCCACTTGCTCCATATTCTCTGTCATGTCCCTAACAATATAGGATTTAACCGTTGCACACATCTTTATTCCTTGTCTACTTATCCGCATGAGATGAGCCTTGACTCTTAAGTATGATCTATTAAATATTTCAAGGCAATAACTATACTTCCATCACCAATTTCCTCCTCCGCTTCCAATTTTTTTAATTTAGTTACATACTTCCAAAGATGTGTATGATCATCTACTATTCCACTTAAGAAACCTTCCATTGAAGTCATATTGCTATAAACATAACACAACATTATTATTTGAAGTAATTTTTCTACACAATCAATTATCCACACAATCAACAATTCAACATACTCGAGCACTTTTTCAGCATATCCTAAGCAATTAATATCCTAATCAATTTTTCACATAATCCACATAATAATTTTTCACATATCCAATTAATCCACACAACTTTTCTCATATCCAAGCAATTCTTCTCTGTGCTCTCTCTGCTCAAGCTCTCGGGTCTGCTCTCTTTGCTCTCTCGCTCTCTCTCAGAGAGAGGAGAGCAAAGACATAGTTAGAGAACAGAGAAGGAGAGATGGAGGGAGAGAAAGTAGAGACAGATCAAGATCGAGATGGAGGGAGAAGCAGAGAGAGCACAGAGAAGGTAAAGAGAGCAGAGAAAGTCTTCTATGTGCTCCTCTCTCTCCCGATCTCGATCTCTATGTTGTCTCTCCCTCCATCTCTCCCTTTGTTCTCTAACTCTCTGTCTCTGCTCTCCTCTCTGAGAAAGAGGGGGAGAATAGAGAGAAAGCTAGACAACAGAAAAAGAGCAGCGAGAGAGATGAAGACATTGGGAAGAGAAAGATTGAGAGATGTAGAGAGATCGAGAGGGGGGTAAAATTATCGACGAGGATAACAACGACTTCGAATGAGGATTGACGAAGGCGACTTCAAATGAGCATTGATGCGACTTCAACTGAGGATTGACGACGACTGAGGATTAACTGACAACGATGGGACGACGAGATCAGATCAAGAAGATAGATCGAGAGGAGAAAGCTTACAAGAGGAGAGAGCTTACCTCTCTCTGGATTGAGGACGACGAGACCACCGCCAACAGCGACGATCCACAGCCAAACAGCGACGACCCACAGTCGATCGAGAAAGAGCTGATCGACCACGAGGACGACGATCCACCGCCACGACAGCGACGATCCACCGCCACGAGGTCGACGACGAGATCGATTTGGGATCTCAGAGAGATTGATTTAGGATCGAGAATTGGGGATTTAGAGTATATAAATATCGGGTCGGGTTGGATGTTAACGGGTCGGGTCGAACTCCATCTCTCCCTCCTCGATAACCGAGTCACCATGTCGGCGACGTGTCTGGACTTGGTTTGACCGTGTCCAGCGAGTCAACAGTTAAACCGTGTCCGACACGTATTGAGCACGTGTAGGGCATGTGTGCATGTCCGGCATGTGCCCAACACAGACACGATGATGACTCAGGCATGTCCATGCTTTGCAGCAAGTAACCAAGAAGTTTCATGTATGACACATGTCCAAAACGGACATGACACATGTCCAGAACGGGCATAGCTTCGTGATAGAATCATAGAAGTCTCCCTGCTATGAAGCTTATGACTAAGGAGATAATAAAACCTTAAAATTATAATTGACAGGGAACACTACAAGTTCATCTGAAAAAGCAATCACTCTCTCTATCCATCCCTCCCTCTGTGACTATGCATAAGAAGATGGAAGTCGAAATATCCATCAAGAAACACAATTCTCGTTAACACCAGTGCATGGAGATGGATCAAAGTTGCATGCATATTTCATTTGAGAAGGTGACATGCAGAGGAAGAATGCTATCTCCACTCGAACTAGGACACAAATCTTTCCAAAAATTTTGTGGTTTTTCTGGTCGAAACATGAGTATTACCAAAAAGTTCTTTTGTGGTTATTCTGTTCAAATAACAATTGAGGTGACATAGAGCCAGGAACAACAAATCTCTTTATGATAACTGTAGTGGATAAAATCTCAGAAGACTTTTGCCCCACAAGCAAATGAGTGAGCATTCAAAGATCAGAAACACTGATAACAAAGAGGATATATGTGGGGAACCCAGGCGGAAAAACCATGGAGGAGCGAAAGTGGACTATAAGTAGAAAGAATTACAGTAGCAGCAGAGTGTGTTGTAATTACAAGTGCTCAAGGGTTATACTTTTTCTTCACTCCTTGTTGGAAAAGAAGGGATATTTATATATTTGGTAGATTATGTAGTGGATGTGAATATCATGAATGGTTGTAACCGCAAGATTTGAATATGCAGGATCTTCGTAACCGCCATGATTGGTCATGATCGCATCTAGGAAAATATGCATCTATCGATAACCACCAGCTTCATTCTAGGGGCATAACTAACTCCTTCATTCTAAGGGCGTAACCAACTCCCATATGTAGATATGGATCTATTTTGATGGAATAGTTATCGATTTCCCAAAGTACCCCTCTGTCGCAAGACACGTGTTGTGATCTCGAGGGAGGCCAAAAAATGTCCACTACAATAACAAATCCATTTTGCAAGTTCATTACTATAATGAGCAACTCCTTAAAATGAATAATAATATTAGATGAATTGTCTGTGTTCTTGCATTTATTTAATTATTTTTATAAGCATGATCATGCAAAGTTGTGAGGAAAAAAAGATTTGACATAAAAGTACAAGGGCAAGAATCAAGAAATAAAATAGTTAAGAGAAAGATGTGGAAATTTTGAAAGAGGAAGCATTCAGGAGACCGTTAAAAGTATGTGTGTCATTTTCTTATTACTTTCAAGAATTAAACAACTCTAAGTTTCTCCTTCCTCCATCCCTCTGTCAAGACTACACGCTCATAAATTCTAAGCAGACAATAGGATATTTACCTACCTGACATTCAGATCATGCTCTACCACAATTTTTTTTGGATATGTAATCCACTTGTCTCCAATATTCTTGAGCTGCTTTTGAATAGCATAAAGTTTCATATTGTATGTTGTTCATTGATGATTTAGTAGTAGTTGATGAAACTAGGGGGAAAAATAAGTTCCATAATAGAAAGTTTAATAGAAGTTTTGGTATATAAAGGATTTAGAATTAGTAGAGCAAAACAAAATATACCAAATGCAAATTTAGCAAAATTTCTGAGAATTAATGATCCTAGTAGAGAGTGATGGTTAAGAAAACCTCAAACTGTCCACAGAAAAAGATGTAATTGATAGAATCAAAGCAAGAAGGTTAAAGTGGAGAAGTGCTTCTGGCATATTATGTGATTGTAGAATACCCATGAAATTGGAAAGCATATTTTATTGGACAGCTATTCGACCTGCAGCTAAGAAGGACATGATATTGCTTCATTAAGCCAAGGAGAAGGCCCAGTCAAATGGAAGGAAAGGATGCATGTAACTGATTTGGGACAAAGACTTTGTTGTTGTTATTGTTGCTATTTCTACGTAGAATATGGACCTCAAGATAGTAAACTTAAATGCATAAAATTTGGTATCCTGCAGTCGATCTCAAGGGAATCTCTAGAAGGGAAAAAAATAATAGAAATTGCTAACCAACGTTTTACATCTTTTTCAGGAGCCAACACCCTCTCCTCATATCCCCTTCAAAATTAACAAGTACTAATACCACCAAGAAATAAAAAAGTAACTTCGTTCCCAAGAAACCAGCCAAAAAAATTTGAGATGTGTCTAAACAAACAAGAGTAGGGGACCAAACACTTCATGCTATCTGAAAACAGGTCCACAATGCAACTATTCACATCCATAGAAAAGTGCTCCTTCCCAAAGTAGGTGCACCACGTGAAGATGTCCATCTTTGATAAGCACCCAAAGTAACTGAGCATTACAGAGTAGTGATGTAATACATGATCGCAATCACCTTCAATTCAAAGAGAAGGGGAAAACTAGGATTTTGAAGAAAGAGAATTAGGGTTTTGAGAAAAAATCAGATAAACTTGGGCTTCGCACCCCTTGCACCACGGACTTCACACCCCTTATGCCACAAGCTTTACACTCAAAACTCAAGAGCACATCAAGAGGTTTTAACTAAAAAATTTTCATTTAATTATTTTCTAATAATAAAAGAAGTCTGATGCCTATTTATAGGCTTTACAAAAAGTCTAGTTCTCGGATATATTCGATGTGATACTAAAACACAATAAAAGAAAACACTAAACACAAAAATAGACTAAGATATAAAAGCAACTAGAAACTGGTGTGATGTCCTCATCATTTCCCCTGGAGTGAGAAAAACTCAACCATGTCGAGTGAGGGCACCCCTCATGAATCATCTCAGTCGGGTCATGGTGGTGGCCGTAACAGCAGTACTAGTGCGTCACATCGAGACCAAAGTAGTGTGAAACTGGTTCCCGTGACAGACCGGGCGCAGTGAATGGTAATGTGCAGCATAGCAAGACAACTCAGCTTCACTGAAAACTAACCCACATACCAAGGCATCATCAATCTCCTGTGAACTTCTCCTGTAGAAGATCTGCAATGGGTAGTACACATCAAGTGATCTCAAGAAAAATGAGACCCTCATAACTGCCAAAGATGATACTAGCTCAATAATAGACTCTGCTGGAAGATCTATAAGAGTCTCAATAGGCAACTCTCAACTTCTGTAGGCCATGACGAAACATCACTTCTTGCAGTGACGCCAACTCAGCAACTTCTGACTCTAGTTCTGGCTTATCATCAACTTCTGGCTCTGACTGTGGATCTTCAACAACCTCTACCACCTTGTTTTCTAGCATCTTATCATGTCAGCGAGGATTTTCTTACATTTAGCTATCAGTCGCTGACTTGTGGCCCTCGAGATGTAGAGCATACCGAGTATGAAGAAGCTCTTGTAATACAAGCCAATTTCAATAGTCAATATGATTATCTTCCCACCACTAATAAGCTTCTCCAGCCAGCTTCATTTGGACATAGTGACACTTCTACACTGGTGTCAAGGAGAAATATCTGAAGAAATCTTCAAGTTGATTTTCTCACTTTTCATACCCATCCTGATCATTAAAACTCCGAAAATACGGGAGAGTTGCAAACATGTCCCTTTCAACCTCCTCATCACCATCAGTATATATGTATTTGCCACAAAAATAAAACCTCATGAATAAAATTCAGTGCATAAAGATTAGATGTTACCCAAGAATCTCAGTGGCTCGAGCTGGACTCAAATCATGCTGAAAATGTGGCCTGAAACGCTGATTTCTGTTGCAGGGACAATACCGGCACCAAACACGGGCTCGTTGAGGTCGGATATGTTGCTCAAGTGCTACGAACTTTCTTCAATGGCTCCAGGGCTCAGTCCGAACCCAGAGCTTTGAACAAAACTCAAAGTGACCTCTGAACAAGCGAGAAACGGCCTTTGGACTGTTGTACGCTATCAGCTAAGCTGAATCTGATAGACAGTCGAAGCTCGAATCTGGACGTGAAGGCTGCAGATGTGTAGTCCTCGTCGTCACGAATCTACTGCTTCAAAAACGGTTCAATCGGGCTTGAAACGAGCGAGAAACAACCTCTGAAATGTCATTGAGTTGCGAATCATGTGGTAACTTGGATCACTGAGCCAACTCAGTCTGAGTTGACTCGGTTCAGATCAAATTGAGTTGGGCAGCGAACGGAGCGGGTCGGGTTCGGTTGTAATGGGTTGGGTCAACGTTACCAGATCTGACCAAATAACTATAATCCACTTCATAAGTGGATTGGGCTTGACAACTCAACCTGCAACCCAACTCCCCTCTTTTCTTCCCCCAACCTCGTGCTAGGGCTCAGCGACGGCGAAGGCGGAGACCTTGCTATGGCGGCGGCAACGTTGGAGATCCGGCGGCGACGGTGCTGCGATGAGACCTGGGAGTCGTCGACGGGTGGATTGGCGACGAGCCGACGACGTCAAGGCAAAGGGTGAAGGCGCGTGTGGTGACGACAAAGGGAGACGGTGGAGAGGATCTGGAGCTTGTCGATGGCCCGATGGAACTCCGGCGAAGCTTCATTGACGACAGAGGAGAGCATGGTGTTGACAACGAGGTTGGATCTTGTAGTGGAGGTTAGATTTTGAGTCCTGGAGTAAAGTGGAGGATGATGACGATAGAGGAGGCGGCAGAAGGAGCAGGGATTGCAATCATGGTTCACAGTCGCAGTCTCGGCCGCCGACTCGGCGGGCACTGAGACGGATCGATCTCGGCGACTCGGATCGGTATCGGGCGATACGCGCAAAACGCTACATAGAAAACTCAAAAAATTCTAAAAAAATCACGATAAATCTAAAAAATATAGACATTCACATTCATGTATCACATGTCTAAAATATATTACCTAGCATACTAAATATAAAGCGAAAACATAAATACACGCGTCATCGGTATAAGTATATCAAAATACATGCACAATATAGTAAATTGTACAAATTACATTCATAAATACATACTAATGTAGTTATTTCCACATTGAATTGCGATGAGGCACAAAATCATCATCATAATGCCGAGTCGACCGAGTCAACTCCGATTCTTGGCCGAGTCGGTCTCCTCTGAATTGAGTCGACCGACTCGTGACTCGGACTCGTCTCGGAGCGGGCCGAGACGGATGCGACTCGGCCGACTCGTCTCCGACTCGGCCGAGTCTTTGAACCGTGATTGCAATGGCAGTGGATGGTGGTGGTGGTGGCGATAGATGTTGGTGCTGAACTTAGTTGGGATAAGGGTGAAAAAGATGGTAGAGAAACTGGGGAGGAGGAATAAGATGATGGATGAACAGTAGGGATTTAGAATTTTGGAGGATTTTCGTGGGGAATTTTTGGGAATTTGCTAGAGTATATTTTTTTGGGAATAGATCTAGGGTTTTGATGGAGAGGGAAAAGTTTTGAAGGGGATTGGGACCAAAGCTCTGATATTAAACTGATGTAATATAGGATCGCAATCACCTTCAATTCAAAGAAAAGGGAAAAACTAGGGTTTTGAGAAAAGTGAAATTATGGTCTGAGAAAAGAACCAGATAAATTTGGGCTTCGCACCCTTTGCACCACGGGCTTCACACCCAAAACTCAAGAGCACACTCAAGAGATTTTAACTGAAAAGTTCTCATTTAATCATTGTCTAATAATAAAAGAAGCCCGATGCCTATTTATAGGCTTCACAAAAAGTCTAGTTCTTGGATAACCGATGTTGTACTAATACACAATAAAAGAAAACACTAAACACAAAAATAGACTAAGGCATAAAAGCAACTAGAAACTGGTGTGTGTCCTCATCAGGTAGGCACGCTACGGTTAGTGGCCAGAGAAGCCCCAAACACACCTTATAATGAAAGGTCTAGTTGAATTAGTTGGTCTCGCCCACAATGCTAAAAAATATCTTGCGCATAATTCTGAACATGGTGATAAAACAACCAGAATCATCCAAGGATATAGCCATGTCATATTGAAAAGAGAGACACCGTACTCCTTGATCTCTAACAAAGAGAGTGGATCATACACTAGGGCTTAAAAATGTGATGCTTCTCCATTAAATTGGACTCTCTCAGTCACTTATTTCTGCATAAATAGCATATGCAAATGCTTCTATCACAAGACAAAACCATTTTTGAAATCATTAAGGATAAAAGGATATAGAAAGATTTTCTTTCAAATCATTTGTAAAGCTCGAAAAAACAAAAATCATACTCAGTTCCACCTCAAATGCAGTTTGGACATTTTAATTATGAAGAGCTTAGGAAAAGGGACTAAAAGAAAATTTTGCTCTAATTATCTGGCAGATCTGCTTGTTCCAAATAGTTCTGCTGTTGAATCTATTACTTTATAACCAAATAGATCATTATATATTGTCCAGAATACTGAGTACCTGGCTATATTATGTGCCACTCTTATTCCAACTTCAACTCTAATAAAGCATCTAGAAAAACATCCTAGATTAGCGGACAACTATTTAGAATAAATAGCATTTTGAGCTTGCTCTCAAATTGGGTATCCTCTCTATGTCGGCACAACACAAAAAAAGTGTGACCGGGGCTGCTTCTTTAGACCCGGGACCTGACTGAACCCATGACATGCCTTCTTCCAGACAGGTATTACCCTGTTCAGGAAATCAAAACAGGTTATCTTATTGTGCCGGATCCATTTATCAGCAATTAGAACTTAAAATGAACCTGCACCCTACCCGAGCCTGTACAAGACTGAATCATGTGTTTCATCTCATACCCGAAACAGCCAGAGACCACACTGATACATCATTTTACCCATTAAGAGGTTATTCTAATTAATTCCCTACCTAGCCCTAGTTTCTTTTCTTTTCCCTTTTGGAGAGACTCAGAGGCATTCACTATATTGTCTTGTGTCCCACTTTCAGTCGATCCTTCGCGCAGGATTCTTTTCCGTACAACTACATAACTTTTTGAGTTCGGGCTTTTCCTGGGTTTTAGTCAGACAGTACTCTTGTAATCCATGTAACCAATTCCTGTATATATGGTAATTGACTAAATTATAAGCGATATAGTTGTTTACCTTATCTTCTCTCTAGCTTAAAATGTTAGGAAGTCCTTTGATTGCTTATATATGTTAAAAGAACTAAAAGTTTGAAGGAAACTATGCTTCTATATCTTTTCTTGCTCCTGAGTGATTATATTTTGTTTATCAACTATATGACATTCTCCATGTGCTTACTTGGTAATTATGGTTAGCATAAGATATGCAGTATGATATGTTCCTTCCTGGAAGGTAAAGCAATTTTCTTCTGAAATGCTTTCATGAGGAAACTAGCATGACGTGGTACAGGATCCGATCCATCCATGATCCAACCCATTCCCAATGCTGTCCAGTAGAATCTGGGCAAATGTAGACCTGAACCCTTCCACTCGAAGGACCAAAAATTAGAGGCCAACTAGCTCCCAAACCCGCGGATGACTCGGAAGTGTTCATCTAAACTAGTCACAAGAAGTTCATATCGAGGTCCGGACCCAGCTCAACCAGACTCAATAACGTTGTGTGAGATACAACCCCACTGAGAGAAATACGAAGAGAAGATTTGACTTCCTTTAATTATCCCCGACCAAAATCAACTGCCTAGCATCTATCTCCCTTAACCATCCTAATCCCTATGCATGTAACTTCTTTACTTTCTTAACATTGGTGATATAAAAAGTTAGATTTGTGATTACTTTAGTGATATTTTTTGCCATTTACAAGGTATAGCTACCCCCACCCTTGACATTCGGAAGTTTGCACTATTTATTCATATTGAGCTTATAACAATGCTGTATATACTTCGTCCATTAATGGCAAGACTACAGTAGAGTATCCTTGTGTAGGTCATCCTTGTCTAAGAAAACTAGACACTTACTGTTGCATTGTTGTTTCAACTGAACGAGCATGAAACATATCCATGGAAACACCCCAATGATGTCACCGACCAACTAACTTGGGTGAACAACCTCCTCTATGACTATCAATGCTTCCTCATTTGCCCCCCACCATTCTCTTATCAGGCAATAATTTCTTTTGGCTACCATTGAAGATGTCCGTTCTCCCATGGCAGATGTCCCCCAAGTATGAGTCATACCACAATCAAGCATGTGTATTAAGAATTGGGGTGAACTGGTGAAGTCGTCAATCATGAGTCATGACATGTGTGGCTTTGCAAGACACCCATAAGATTGCACAAATCACTTCTAGTACTTTTGAACCTTAAAAGGAATGAAAATAGGCGTCTCAAAGTATCCATATCTTCATGGTTATGCCACACAATATGGTTTCATGGCACTGCTTTAAATATCGGTTGATAGACCGGTATATTGGCCGAGATACCGGTATTTTATCCAAAACGATACAATAAGTGTAAAATTTTACCGGATATCATTTTGGACCGATATGGGGCCGATATATCTCCACGTGGCCAGCCGATATCTGAGATGAAATATTCGATATATCGCTACGTAATGCATTTGAGGAGCTTGTACAAACGCATTTAAGGAGCTTCTACAAAAAGTAAATATCCTCTAAGAGTCTTGACCCTAAACTTACTTTAAGTAGTTTCATATGATTTATGTAGTTAATCACATGTATATTCTTCATCCGGTATGACGTCCGATTTGATGTCCGGTATTTAGTACCATATCATGATACATCACTCGGTATCCGGTATAAAATTTTGTCGACCAATATATCGCTGATATCCGATATTTAAAACACTAGTTCATGGGACATCTATTATCAGACACCCCAGGTTCCAAAACAAAATTGCTTTTTTTGACTTAAAAGGACTACTCTTTCTTTTTCTTTCTGCTTTCAGAGGAATTAAGAGGCATACTTTTATTAATCAAATCATTTGACTTATCAAGAGTGATTAAAGCAGAAAACACTTCAATAAATGGCAAGAAAGCATGAAGAGTTCATGCAACTTCTGAGATTCCAAACCCTAGTTAAAGCACCAAACTACATATTTTCTTAAATCCATACAAGAAAACACCCTCTCAATCTTGACAAAGCCAACTACTAAAAAAATCCATTCACCTCAAAAGGCAATAAAGTCTGCTTTTCCAATGCACAAGCATGAGTTAGCTCATAACTAAATCAAAAAAAGAAAAAAAAAATGATGTTATAATTCATTTAAACACTATCAAGTTGGCAAGATATAACAGAAAAAGGGAGAAAAGAGTAGCAAAAATAGAAATGATAAACAAGAGAAGAAATAGAAGAGGAATAGAAACCGTGTGGAGAGATTCACCAAAGTGTTATCCCTACTTAAAATAGATGTTGTTTGAACAATAGCATAGTCACATTAATTGGGATTTAATAGAAAGCACAAAAATTAAATTCTCAGAAATAAGGGTTTAAAATATCCTAATTTCCTTTTGTGGACGTCACGAAGGGAGATGGAAACATGCATAGTAATTGGATTTGACAGCACTTAACTGAACCAAAACTTTATTTTTGTTGCAATAAACATACTTCACAATATCAGTTATATTTTGCTAACCTTCTATGCTACAGAAGATGTGTTTACTGAGGCATCGAGTATCAAACATTCCAAGTCGCGAGAAAGAATTGCAAAAGGGGCTGCTCCTATGATCGAATTCATTAGACTTATCAAGGGTGTCAAAATAAAAAAACAGTTTGAATAAGTGGGCAATCAAATATGCAAAGTCCATGTTGATATCCATTCCTAGATTCCCATCAGTAACTGAAGCACCAAAATTTCAAATTTTCTTAAATCCATGGTAGGAAACTCCCTCAACAGAAAAATCCTTTTACCTTACAGCTGCCTCTAGTTAAGCCCCTCAAAACTTCTCAAATTAACCTTGAAACAAGAATAAGTCCTTTTTCTATGCACAAGAATGAGTTCATACCTATATTTAAAAAAAGAATCCATGATGTTATAATTCACTCGGTGTTATCAAATTGGCATAAAAAGCAAGCATTAAACTATATCAAGCCCATGATTATGCAATTTAAGTTGGTCGAGCCGACAATGGTTATATTTTCAAATTTCTTTTCTTCATTCCTATTCATCAGAACAGTCATATGAAGCCCATTCCAAAATGCTCTTCAACTCAATTCAGACGAACCAACAATTTACTCCTTTAAGAAAAATTAAAGAACAAAACTTTACTATTTACAACCAACTAATAAATACAGGTCCTAATTATCAACCTCTTAATCTCTAATACTCTTTCACAGCAAAAGTACCAAAACACCCACTCTCACTTCTTCGAATTCAAACCAAAAAAATTACCTTGTGGCGACTGCGCGCTGGTCTGCTTCATCTCCTTACTCCTCGGCGCTGCCACCGCCGCTGACGTCGACGCGCTCTCCGATCTCTTCTTTCCGCTCGTATTCGACGACGAGACCCTGGAGGTCGAGACCTTGGAGGAATTCACATCCCCAACCCCAGCTCCAGCGCTAGGGTTAGATCTCACAGCCGCCCCACTCCTCGACGCCGGCCCACCCTTCAACATCCTCGACCTCAATCAATCCAATCCCCAAAACTCCCCCCAAATCCTTAGTTTCTTCTTCTTCTTCTTCTTCTTCTAAGAGGTTAGGGCAACAACGGACCAAACCCTAGCCCTAACGTTGTCGACGGCGGAGATCGCAAGCGTTCGTGGCCTTCGATCCCACCGAACTACTGAATAGATTGCTCATTTTTCTTTCTTTATTAAGCAGTTGTTAGTAATTGGAACCAAATTGAGGATAAAGCGAGAGAGCAGAGAGAGAGAGAGAGAGAGATTGCAAGAAGATGGGTTAATGGGATTTGTTGGTGCGCGGTGGTGGGGCCCAGCATGTGGGTCCGGGGGTGCCCTATGACAAGAGGGCAAGTTCCAGGCAGGTACAATTTGGAGGGCGACAAATTTTAAATTAACTTCTTATTTTAAAAATAATTTTAGAAACAGAGACACTCAAAAAATAACTAACAAAATCGGCTTCGGACATATCACGTCAGTTAACAGTCGACTCGTAATGCTAACATGACATGTCCGGCTGGTGTTGTATATTTTTAAAACACTTCAGAGTTAACAGTCTCAGAGAAAAATTATTATCTTTTTAACTTTTTAACAAACTCAAGGTTGGCAATCTCAGATTTTAAACTTGTGAAAAAAAGCTTGTGGAAAAAATCAAACTTCTTTAAACTCCGATCTTATCAAAGCCAGAGTATAAAACCAAAAAAAAAAATCAAAGCTTGTTTTTTCACAAGCCTATTTTTTTATTTTGCTGGTCTTTGAACTCTGGGGTTGTCAACTCCAGAGTTTGTTAAAACATCAAAAAAGATAATGTTTTTTCTTCGGAGTTGTCAATTTTGGAGTTTTTTAAACACCGAGACACGCCACATGCGCTGCGAGTCTATCGCACGTGAGAGGCCAATTTTGCTAATTATTTTTAAGGGGGTTTGTTTTTAAAATTATTTTTAATATGAGGACTTAATTTAAAAATTATCCTCCCTAATAATAATGAGAGAGGGAGCGGGGAGGGGAAAGTGAGGGTTTTGGTGTCCGTTTCTGTAATTAGCAAATAATTGAATGAGGAACTAACTAATAGAGCTGGGAAATTAAAATTGTTTGGACCATGTCCCTGAGGTTGGATTCTTTTGGGGGTAATTGGGGATGGACTGAAGTTTGATTTCATTTCTCTTTGGTCCTTTTCTTAAATTTTTTTCTCATCTCCATTCTCACTCTTGCCAAATAATAATGACGGTCTTAAAGGTACTTACTTTTTGTTTCATTAGGGATATATTTTTTTTTGCTGCACATTAGAAAAAGATAAGAAATATTAATAATGAAATATAATTATATACTTTTATGCTAATAGTATAAACCATAACTTCTTACAGTTAAACTTATATTTTAAGAAATTTGTGATTTATGTAATAAGAAAGCCAATATTAAATTAATGATTTAAGTAAGCATGATATAGCTTGTATTAAAAAAAATAAGAGCGAGGCCAAAAAGGAATAAGAAATAAGAAAGATAATAGATAAAACTATAAGTTTGATATGATTTTTTTCAAAATATCAATGTTCTATTATCAGTTTCTATATATTTTTGGAGACCTTTTTCTTCTTTTTATCTTGCTTTTTCTTTCTTTTCTTTTTTTCCCCCTTCTGGTGGCGGGGGAGGGATGGGGATTAAATTTATATGTTAATTTGCCTATTTTTTATTTAAAGCTCGAACCAACTGGTTTATATTTTATTTATATTTAATAGTAGTAGAGATAATATGTTAATATTTTTAATGATCTAAAGATATTCATAACAATTGATGGATGAGTCAAACCAATTTTTTTAAAAATTTGACGAAGCATGAAACTTTGAGATTAATTTTCTTCATTTAGTTATAGATTTTTAAAAATACTTTACTTATTTGGAATAAAAAATTATCTTTTTCAATTGTTTTTTGTGGTGGAGATTTTTTGCTCCGATAATCAGACGATCTATCCACATTATAGCAGAGAGGGAGTTTAGAGTGTAAGTGTAAAGCGGTGATCACAACACAGAATAGAGACAGAGACATATGATTTTTATGTGAAAACTTAAATCAGGAAAAAAATCACGAGGAGTGTTGACATTCTGAAAAGACAAACTCCAAGGCAGCTCTGCAACTGGTCCGAACGATGTCTAAACTTGTCGACACTTCTAAAAGACAAGTCACAAATAGGATGAAGACATTTTCATCCCTAATGAACAAACTAGTGACTTGAACTTTACTGATCCAGTGAAGCAGACAGTGAACCAAGCATTTGTCTTCTGAAGAAACCTAAGAGGCTAACATTTAGCTTCGCTGCAAGCTTTTCGCGGCAAGCTCAATAGCTCCACTGTGGGCTCATTTCTTAATTTCACATGAAGATTTTCATAGCTCTGTTGAGAGCTCTCTTTTACGCTTCGTTGCAAGCTTATCATTAGCTCCATTGTGGACTTATCTTTTAGCTTCGCGTGAAACTTATTTGTAGCTCCGCTGTGAGCTAGCTCCGCTGCGAGCTTTTATGGTCATTTTTTTACCATTTAAATCTCAGCACGCGATTAATGTGATAAATATCACTTTGGACAGTTAATAGCCATAATCTTTTTACTCTTCAATCAGTGGAAGAGGATCAAGAAAAATCCCTCAATCAATTAGAGAGGATCAAGGAAAATCTCTCAATCAGTTGGAGAAATTAAGGGATTGTTGTAACAACCCTGAGCCAATTGCTGAGATTAGCTTCGCTAGCCTATACTAGCTTCACAGAAGCTGCATTTAGCTTAGCAATGAAGCTATTTTAGCTTCGCAGTGAATCTAAACTACTAAAATTTAGGGGAGCAGTTACACTCCCATAGACCCTATAAATAGCTCCTTGCAAGGAGGGGCTCAGGGCGGAATTTGGCGATTGAGGCTGATTTTCAAAGGTTGAACCTTGGATTGCTGATTTTGGCTGATCTTCTTGGAGAGATTTTACAAGAGATCATTCTTTAGCTTTCGAGCTTTTTCAAAGAAATTTTCGTCTCTTCTAGGGTTCTAATACCCTCACGATCTTCTTTTCTCAAAAGATTTTCAGAACCAGACGAGAAGGGAATCCTTAAGCAGAAGACTCGAAAACTCGATCACTCGTATCGTCAACAGAACAAAGTGATCATGCGCCTACCAGACTTCCACCGACATACTTTCTCAGAAACTCTAGAAGAGAGTTCTTGTAATTTTCCTTTATTACTTGTAAATCTCTTCGATCTTTTGTAAAGTTTTCCCGCGCATCATCAATGGAAATAAGATGGCGACTCCGCTGGAGAAAGTCTTCTTCAACAAGAAGTCGCTACCGCAATGAGATAATGAGACCCTTGGATTTACTGCTGAGACATTGGTCATCCAATTTGACCAAGAGAGATTCGAGCAAATCCTCTCTAAGGTTGGTTCAAAGCTCATCAGTGTGCGCAAGCACAGGAAGATCTCAGTGGCTAGGTCTCCTTTAACCACTGCTCGTAAGCAAGTCTCTGATAAGATGAAGAAGGTCACCTGCGGACCTCTCAGTTTTAACATAGACTAAAGTAGCTTCGCGCCAGCACCTGTATTGTGTGGGCGAAGCTAAATCAGCCTCTAAGGCTATCTGGATTGAAAAATCCATTTCAACCTTGCACGAGGCTAAAGGATCTCTGATTTCAACTTCGACAGAAGCTCACGTAGTCTCTTATTGCAAGACTACTTTACCTCTTCACAGAGCTCAGCCTCGCTTCTCCCGCGAAGCTAAGGGCAAAGCACTGATAAGTGCTATCAGCAAAACTGCAATAGCTTCACTCCCTGCTGCCAAAGCTTCTATCTGTGAAGCTAGATTTGAAGCATACTCTAGTGCTAACAATGAGTTACTTCGCTTAAAGAAAAAGGACTACTTTGCAGTACTAAAGCACTAAGTGCTCGCCCCGCGGCGAAGTTGTCTTAGCTTCGCGCCAGGCTAAAAAATCAGCCAAGTCTAGGGTTAAACTTAAGACTTTTCAGCCCATCAGGGCTAATGTCCAGCCTTCCCAGGTCTCCATGTTGGATCGATTGAGTCCGACCAACACAGACTTTCTAGAATTTCTAAGCAACAAGCGAAAGTACCACCCTGAAGAGCAAGTTCACATCTCGTCGTCTCAGTGCGAGCAAGCGGAGTGTCAACTTGTGATCGTACACTCCACTAACTATTATTTGGGGCCAATTCTCGCAACATCTCCTCTGAACAAACCGTCGGTATTCGATCAGTTATCAGCCCAAACCTCCAAAGAGCCAAATCTAGGAGGAAAAGGAAAGTTAAGAAGCCGCACCTCGCTACAGCTTTGTCAACATGGCAGGCAAGAGAAGGGATTCAAGGCGATCCCGAAGAGGAAGACAGGGGGTTCGCGCGCCCTCAGTTAGTTCCTCAGATCCTGAGTATAGCCTAGGCTTAAGTCAGGGTTCTGATTGAAATGGAAGGTGCCTTCCGAGGTACCCGCTCTAGGTAGCAATACCCTACAATTATAGACAGCCCTCCTCTTCCATAAGGGCAATGTCCCCAGAATCGCTGAGAAGTCTCTTCCAATTGTCAGATGATGAAGAAGAAGCCAGCGGCTATGCTTCCTTCGCACTGTCAGCTCCGAGCAAACAAGGGTTATGTCAGTTAACATGGCCGACAACAACTATAATGTTGATCTCCGTCGGCGTATGGAGGCCCAAAAGCAGGCTTCTAGAGTTTAGCAAGCAGCTCTGAAAAATATCCAACAGATGTTGGCACAATTTCTGAACAACCAGAACAATGACGACACAACCGATAGCAATCACGTAGAGGAGGAGAACCCCGACAATGAACCCCTAAGACTGAAAAGTCAAAGAGAAGTTTCACAATTGATGCCGATGTTATCAAAGGCATCCAAGCTCAGATTGCATCCCCATCTCAGAGGGATGAAATGAAGAAAGTAGGGATGACACGTCCTTACTCTCTAGAATATGACTCAGTTCCATATCCGCCAAAGTTCAAGCCACCTATGTTATACATGAAAGTACACCTAGAGGGGGGTGAATAGGTGTACGGCTAATCTAATGAACTAAATGTAAAAATTAAAAACTTAATTGCAACAACACTTAATGCAACCAACGAGTGTAGCCGAATTCTTGGTGAAGGGCTCTGAACTAACTCCTCTTGATTCCTCTGAATAAGAGTTAAGGCGCTATATGAAGCTCTCGTGGTTAAGCACAAGTGAGGCACACACAAACAAGCCAAGCATATAATGAATGTAAGACAATGTGAATGATGCAAGGCACAATAATAAAGAGAGAGTTAGAGTCAATGGATCAAACGCAAACACCGAGATTTGTTTCGAGGAGCACCCAGCTCTACGTCGTCCCGCCTTCACACAGAAGGATTTCCAATCCATTAACTTGTCCACACAAGACTTCCACACAGGGAAGCTCCACTGAGGATTTGGGGGCAATTACAATATGGAGTACACAACTCTTCTCTCAACCAAAACAACCTCTACACTTAGAGGCTAGGCACAAAGCCACCACAAATCGATCACCTCACAACTTGAGGGATGGGCATAAAGCCACACAACCAATCAACCTCTCACTGGAGGGATAGGGCACAAAGCCACCACTCATAAATCAACCTCTACCCAAGAGGGATAACACAAAGTAGGAGGGTTTACAACTTAGTGATCAAAAGACCACAAACCAATTCTTTTCCACAAAAACAAAGATCCTATAGAGAGGATAGAATTATATAGCTCAAGTGTGGAAAATCAAGATGTTGGAAAACAAATCACATGGAAAAATACTTAGGAAACAACTTAGTAATTGATAGAAATGAAAAACAAAGCAAATATCCCAAATCTATATTTTTCTTTGATTTTTCTAACTCTTGAAAACAAATAAAGAATGATCTTTAAAACCAATAAACTCTTTTGAAAACTTGCTTTTAAAACACTAGAGAATAGGTGAATTTTTGATCTTGAAAATCTTTTACCAAAACCTCTCTCAAATGGGGTATTTATAACCCCTAAAAGAGATTTGCCCGTTGGCTGCTGACTAGGCCAGAAATGGCCTTCCGGTCGACCGGCTGGTCAACCGGCCAACTGTCAAATTTTTGACCGTTGAGCCTTCCGGTCGACCGGGCCCTGAACCAGAGGCAACGGCTCTCTGGCCGGTCGACCGCCCGGTTGACCGGGGCAACTCGAGAGTGGGTTGCCTTCAGTCGGTCGACCGGCCAACTGACACGGCCATGTGCACATTCTTGTGCACGTCCGGTCGACCACTCCGGTCGACCGGAACGGTCGACCGCCAGGGCCTGGCAGGCTGATAAAAGGGATTTAAAAACTTAGTTTTTAATTCTTAAATAAATCCCATAAATTTTCTAAAAATTCACAAAAATAAGTTCAGTATAATACATTGATATACAAACTTATTTGAGTAAAAATCAAACCAAGTTACAAACATTTTAAACTCTTTTTATGTTATGGAAATTTTGTCGAAAACCAAAAACTGTATTTTCTAAAACTTGGATTTTTCAAATAGAAATCCGATTTTTTCAAAACTCATCCAAATACAAAACATGATATTTAAACAACTTTCTCCAATATACATATAAAGATATATATCAATGTTTTTGATATTAAATCCGAAATATGTTTTGTTAAAAACACAAACTCCAAACACATGAATAGGCATATCAAAATAAGTTTGTCTAAGATATGAAGCATACATGTATATAGAACAAATCTAATACACATTAAACCATGTAAATTTGTTTTGATTCTATCTATTCATGAAAACCAAGATCGGTTAAACCAAAAACCGAAAAACCAATAAACATGAAACTAGAAACAGTGTGTGTGTTTTGTGAACTTGAGCATATCACACTATCTAATCTTTAACAAATAGATCTAAAACATAATCTAAACTATATACCGAAGTCTTCTTGTAGAGCGCCGTCTTCAAGTCGACTCGATCCAAACTGTGATCCACCGAGCTTGACTTCAACGAGTGCTAGATATGAACTTTGACGCTCGGGCTCTTGAATCACCATGTGAAAAGCTCCAAAACTCCTTTGTTGAAGCTAATCACCTACTAATATCTTGGTTAAGTATCTGAAACTAAACATCACAAGAATATTAGTAAACATAACTACATGAGTTAATCATCATCAAAACTAGAGTGGAAGGCCTCTGGGCCAACAATACATGTATGACGGCAGAGCTCGCCGAATCAGTACATTTATTACTTCCGATCACAAACCAGCAATGTGATAGATAATGATGCTATCATGGCCAGACTGTTCATCACACATGATTAGTATCCATATTTGCATATTTCATACCACACCTTCACATTTATTCTATATAAAATTCTATTAATAATAATTTCTTGTATATTTCTGTTGGCCCAAAGGCCTTCCACTCTAGTTTTGATGATGATTAACTCATGTAGTTATGATTACTAATAATCTTGTGTTGTTTAAGTTTCAGATCATTAACCAAGATATTAGTTGGTGATTAGCTTCAACAAGGCGTTTAGAAGCTTTTCATAATGATTCCAGGGCCAAAGCTTCAAGATCACACATTGCCCAGCCCATGGATGGAGTTTTGGAGCAAGTCTTCTTGTTGACACAAAGACTTAGGTATCCTAGTTTAGATAGTGTGTTTTAGATCCATTTGTAAAGCTTAGTATAGTTGATATGCTCATGTGCACAACACACACGTTTCATGATTTGGATTTTGGTTTTCATGGATAGTAGATCAAAACAAGTTTACTTTAAATTCTATGTATATTAGATATGTTCTAGATATACATACATGCTTACATGACTTATACAAACTTAGTTTGACATACCTATTCATGTAGTTTTATGTTTTGTATAAAACATATTTTTGAAATTAAAGACAAAACTATGATATATTTGTTGAATGTGTATTAGACCTATGTCTATATGCATCATGCTTAATAATGTTCAAATATCATGTTTTTGTATTTCTATAAGTTTTAGGAAAATCAGATTTCCTATTGAAAAATCAAGTTTGATAAAAATACAAGTTTTGTTTTTGATAAAATTGGCAAGACACAAAAATGAATTGATATGTTGATATATTGTCTTGGAATTTTTATCACTTGTTTGAGTTTCAAATATAAAATGATAAACAATTTTTATGGTATTTTTAAAAGAGATAAAAGATTTTTAGAAAATATTTTTCTCAAATTTTCTGTCTTTTTTGTGCTGACAGGCTGGTCGGTCGACCCGGACGGTCGACCGCACCAAGAGCCGGTCGACCCGTAGGGTCGACCGACGTGCACAGATGTGCACGTCTGGGCAGACACAAAAACGGTCGACCGAGCCGGTCGACCGGGTCTGAGAGCTCTGCTCTCTGTTTGATTGGGTCGACCGGCCGGTCGACCGCTGCAGAAGAGTTCTGCTCTCGGTTTGTTTCGGTCGACCGGGCCGGTCGACCGCTGTTGCCCAACGGTCATATTTCTGACCGTTGGCGGTCGACCGGGCCGGTCGACCGGCAGCCTGTCAGGCTGCCAGCTCAGCCTAACGGCTAGTTTTCTGATGGGCCTATATAAACCCCATCTCTTTGGGGATTTTGGCCAAGTTTTTTAAAAGAGAAAAAATTCTGGTTTTCTGAAGTGTTTAAAAGAGTTTTTCAAAAGTGTTTGGGGCTTTAATCTTTCAATCTTTATTGTTTTTGGGTTTTTGGAAAATCAAAGAAAACTAGGTTTTTGGATATTGATTTGATCTTTAATTTCTATCACATACAAGAGATTTCCCAAGTAGTTTTTCTTTGTTGCTTGTTTTCAAAAACACCTAGTTTCCACACTTGAGCTATCACCTATCCTAATCTATTTAGGATCTTGTTTTTTGTGGAAAAGAAAAGAGAAAAGAAAGAGAGATTGAGTTTGTGGTTTTTGGAACCACTTGTTGTAAACACCCTTATTCTTGTTGTATCCTCTTCGGTAGAGGTGATCGGGTGATTGGTTTGTATCCCTCAAGTGTGAGGTGATTGAGTTTGGTTGTGGTTGTTGTATTGGCTACGGCCTTATCCCTCTTCGGTAGAGGTGGATTGTGGTTGTATAGCCTCGGTGGCTTTGTAAAGGTTGAGAGAGGAGTTTGGTACTCCTATAGTGGATTGGGAAATCCTACACGGTGGTGTAGGCGGGGATGTAGAGTTGGGTACTCGAACCTCGAAATAAATCTTCGTGTTAGCGTTTGATCCAATTTCTCTCAACTCTATTCTCTTTACATTTGTACAAAGCATCATACTTCATTCATATTTATTTGCTTGTGTTGTGCCTTGCATAATCCATATTGCTATATCCTCGATTGCTTGGCTTGATTGTGTGTGCACATTGCTTGGATTGCTTGTGTGTGTGTGCCTAACTTATACTCATCCAACAAGAGCTTCACATAGCACCTCAACCCATTTCAAGGGGAATCAAGGGGAGTTAGTCCAGAGCCTCGCAAGGGGAATTCGGCTACACTTGTTGTATTGTATTAGTTTGTGCATAATTTGCATTAGCTTCCGCATTTAGCGCACTTAGTTTTGCATTTAGTTCTAGATTAGCAATAACACCTATTCACCCCCCCTTTAGGTGTTTTTCAATTGGTATCAGAGCTAGTGCTCCTGATACTTAGGCTTAACATCCTAGGAGTGAGATCCATTTGCTTGCTAATCTATTGTTTGCATTTGCTTGTTTGCACACATATAGTTTACCATGGCCTTCATGACCCCACCTATGTATGACCCTTCCAACATTCATGTTTGGAAGATTAGGATGACCGTTTATTTGCAAACCCTAGGTCATAAGTTTATCTTGCTATTACCAAGGAATCCTTCCTTAGTGATCGCAATCATATAGGGGCCAATGCACAAGCCCTAGAGGCCATTAGAAGCACTTTATCTAAAGATTATCTTTTATGTGTTTCTAACATTGATTCCGCCTTTGCAGTGTGGAACAAGTTAACAACACCACCACCACCTCCGAGCTTCAAGTGCCAAACCAACCGGAGGAATCTAGTGGAGAATCCGATTCACAATGCTTCATGGTCCAAGGGAATGACTCCCTTGAGGTACATTCGGAACCCCACTTAGATAGTGATGATTGCTCTAGTTCTTCATGTGATAATTTTGATGCCCATGCTTTAAATGAAGAACTTTCTATTGTTTGTGAAAAATTAATTGAAAATTATAAGATTTTGAAAAAAGAAAAGTCTAGAAATTGAAAAAGAAAATAAGAGTTTGCATTCTAGACTTGATTGTGTTTTGCAAGAGAAGGTTGAGGTCTATAATGAAAGGGATTCATTGAGATCTCAATTGGAACTTGCACTAAAAGAAAATGAATTTTTAAAACTAAAAATGATTGCCATGCTATTTTGAAGAAAATGAAAATTTATCTTCTAAAGTTGATTTTGTTGTAAAAGAAAATAATTCTTTGAAAATAAAAATTGATTCTATTTCAAAGGATTTAGAATTTATTTGAAGAAAAATGAAGTTTTGCAAAATAAAATTGATGCACATGTTTGCCATGCTAGTGTAGCTTCATCTAGTCTACCTAATGCATGTACCTCTTCTTCTAGGATTAATGATGATATTTGTATGTTAAAGAAGAGAGTAGATTGTTTGGGCTCCACTATGAGCCAATGTGCCATGAACCACACTCGCTTGGAAACCTTGGTTCGTAAGAAACAAGTTCCAACTTTTATGCATGCACACCCTCCACGACATATACATGCTCCACACGGACACCATCAACACATGTATGCTCGTGTGTACACATGTACACATTGTGGCCGAAAAGACCATCTTGCTAAATTTTGCTATGATCGTTTACATGTTGAAAATTTAGCAAAGAAATTTGTTTGGGTTAGGGAAGGGGCTAACCCCCATGGACCCAACAAGATGTGGGTACCAAAGACCACCCCTCCTATTATTTTTGATGTAGGTGTGGGCTCTCACATGACGTGAGAGTGATGACACCTTGGAATGGATGCGTTCCGTGCTTAAAGGAGATCAATTGGATGCATCACTTTCAAGGGAAGATTTGGTGGAGAGGACCACCTTTGTTTTGGAGAAATAGAGCGGTGCCCTCATTGGCTTTGGTATCGAATCTCTAACTCCTTATGTTTACATGCTTTCCATGTTTATTTCTCATAGCATGATTCGATGTTTAGTGATCATCATGAATATGCCATGTTAATTAGATTAGTGTTATACTTATTAGTTGGTTGAAACATCCATGTTTTATATAGACTTATTTGTTTGACCTAGATCTAATGCGCATGCATGTACATATTGATCATATATGATTTGTATTTCATATCTTTGATGTTTATAGCATGTTTTATTATTTTTGATTATTATGATAATGCCATGTTCATTAGATCCTTGACATGCATATATAGTATTTGAGACACACATGCTTGTATGAACCCATTCTTAGTGTTCTCACTTTTGTTTAAACTATAATGTACATCATGAACCTAATACATGTGTATTTACATAATAATCATGTTTTAGTTTTATCATGATGGTTTTTATATTGTGTTTTGATACTTCATGTTAAGATTACTTGTTTAGATGTTAGTTTTCATTAAAACTAGGATTTATACTTGTACATATAGTGGGCCACAAATAAATCTATATATAGTTTGAGCTTGATTGCTTATTTGAACCCATTAGGTGTGCTAGTATAGTCTAGTTTTGATGATTCATATATTTTAAACTTGTATTCCCATTTTGGATGTTTTATGAGTTTTTTCACTTCATGTATATGGTTGTATTGCCAAACTTTAAGATATACATGTGTACCCCTTGAGTCATTTGCCTTTCATGCAAATCTATATATAAGGACTCAATTGTGTTTAGGGATATGTATGTATACTTATTGTGTTGACAATTCATACATATACCATGAAATGAAATTTGATTTGATGAAGATTTAGTTTTTCTTGATTTTGTGTTTAATTGTTTAACTTCATGTATATGTCTATCTTGTCCAAACTATTAGATATACATGTTTATCCTTTTGAGCCACGTGCCTTCATGCATATACACTTTGTGGACTCGTTATGTTTTGGATATGTATGTATATTTTAGTTTGTATTAGACATACATATGCCATGAAAGTTAAATAAGTTTTGATGATTTTCGTGTTTTCATGATTAAGGAATAATTGAGCTTAATGAAAATTTTTATGATATTCACACTTTATTAGTACACTCACATTTCTTATTTACTCATGTGTTTTGTTTTCATGAGTTATATTTATGCTTAATTGACTTGAGTGTTTGATATCATGTGGATTTCATGTTTCATGAAAAACAATTTTGTTTTTATTCCTTGCTTGAAGGATTTCGTACTAGTTTAAAAGATTTTCCATTTAACTAGTTACGGTATTCTTCACTATGGTAGTGATTTTCAAACAAGCTTATTTTCAATCTATTTTGAAAACCCCTACCTTCTATGAGCGGATGGATGGGAGACCATGGTCTTGTATGCTTTAAAATGAAAATCATTTAAAACTTGAACCTTGATTGGGAGGTATTGTATATGATGTATACACTTGAACTTTTTGGTATCATCTATTGGTGATTGGTGCTCATTCTATTTCATACACATTTTATTTGTGCTTAAGATATAAAGTTTTCACAAAATCTTGTTTATGCTAGTGCTTGAGCTTCAATTTTGTTTCAATTGATTATTTTTAAATTGGTATCAAGCCCATGCATCTTTTTAGTTGGTATTTCATAAAGGGGGAGAAAATTTAATTTTGTCTTTCATTTGGTGATTCTTCAATTGATATTTGTTTCCCACTCCCTTACTTTATGATTGAAATTTTCATATTGGTATCATATGTTTAAATATGAAAATTATTTACAATTGGTATCAAAATTTTATTTAGACATTCAAAACTTATTATTGATATCAAGATATTTCATGTGTTTTTACTTAAAATTGGTATCTAAAATTTTTTTTTCAAGAAAAATACAAAGTTTTTGATTTGTAATTGACTATATGCATATAGATTCATGTTGATTGTATTGTGTATTGAAGAGTTTAACATCTCTTCTTTATGTGGTACACGTGTGTAGGGGGAGCTTCACATCTCCTTTTATTCATTACATAATGTGTGTTATGTGAATTAGGGCTTAACATCCCTCCTTCATGTAATGCATATGTGTAGGGAAGCTAACTTAGCGTCTTCCTCTTCATGAATGTATATAGCATATAACATCTATTGATCCATGTTTATTTTCAAGTGATATCAAGATGCTTCATTGACATATTTTTCTATTGATATCATGTTGTTTATAGTCACCCCTTATTGACATTTTTTTTTGTTTTAGACAAAAAGGGAGAACATTGTTTTATTATTTGGATTGTTTAACCCCTTCTTGATCTTTTTGCTTAACAAAAAGGGGGAGAAAATTTGTTTGATTTGATTTTACTTTGTTTACCCCTTTGTTGATGATTGACAAAAAGGGGGAGAATTATTTGAGAGTTTAACATGTTTTTATATGCATACTTATGTTTTTGCATATATTAAGTTTTATTGGTAAGTATTAAGTTTTTATTGGTATCTAGAGCATCTAGTGTTTTTGTTGTTAATGCTTTATTAATTTAATTGGTAACTAGAGCTTCTAGAACATGTGTTTGTGTTTTATGCATATTGATGCATACATGTTTATGTACATTCATTGCATATATTTTATTTATTTGTTTATGCATGAGTTAAGGGGGAGCTTCTTTGAAGCCTAACTTTAATCCATGCATATATAACTTCATGAGTTTTGTCATCATCAAAAGGGGGAGATTGTTGGCCCAAAGGCCTTCCACTCTAGTTTTGATGATGATTAACTCATGTAGTTATGATTACTAATAATCTTGTGTTGTTTAAGTTTCAGATCATTAACCAGATATTAGTTGGTGATTAGCTTCAACAAGGCGTTTAGAAGCTTTTCATAATGATTCCAGGGCCAAAGCTTCAAGATCACACATTGCCCAGCCCATGGATGGAGTTTTGGAGCAAGTCTTCTTGTTGACACAAAGACTTAGGTATCCTAGTTTAGATAGTGTGTTTTAGATCCGTTTGTAAAGCTTAGTATAGTTGATATGCTCAAGTGCACAACACACACGTTTCATGATTTGGATTTTGGTTTTCATGGATAGTATATCAAAACAAGTTTACTTTAATTCTATGTATATTAGATATGTTCTAGATATACATACATGCTTACATGACTTATACAAACTTAGTTTGACATACCTATTCATGTAGTTTTATGTTTTGGTATAAAACATATTTTTGAAATTAAAGACAAAAACTATGATATATTTGTTGAATGTGTATTAGACCTATGTCTATATGCATCATGCTTAATAATGTTCAAATATCATGTTTTTGTATTTCTATAAGTTTTAGGAAAATCAGATTTCCTATTGAAAATCAAGTTTGATAAAAATACAAGTTTTGTTTTTGATAAAATTGGCAAGACACAAAAATGAATTGATATGTTGATATATTGTCTTGGAATTTTTATCACTTGTTTGAGTTTCAAATATAAAATGATAAAACAATTTTTATGGTATTTTTAAAAGAGATAAAAGATTTTTTAGAAAATATTTTTCCCAAATTTTCTGTCTTTTTTGTGCTGACAGGCTGGTCGGTCGACCCGGACGGTCGACCGCACCAAGAGCCGGTCGACCCGTAGGGTCGACCGACGTGCATAGATGTGCACGTCTGGGCAGACACAAAACGGTCGACCGAGCCGGTCGACCGGGTCTGAGAGCTCTGCTCTCTGTTTGATTGGGTCGACCGGCCGGTCGACCGCTGCAGAAGAGTTCTGCTCTCGGTTTGTTTCGGTCGACCGGCCGGTCGACCGCTGTTGCCCAACGGTCAATATTCTGACCGTTGGCGGTCGACCGGGCCGGTCGACCGGCAGCCTGTCAGGCTGCCAGCTCAGCCTAACGGCTAGTTTTCTGATGGGCCTATATAAACCCCATCTCTTTGGGGATTTTGGCCAAGTTTTTAAAAGAGAAAAAACTCTGATTTTCTGAAGTGTTTAAAAGAGTTTTTCAAAGTGTTTGGGGCTTTAATCTTTCAATCTTTATTGTTTTTTGGGTTTTTGGAAAATCAAAGAAAACTAGGGTTTTGGGATATTGATTTGATCTTTAATTTCTATCACATACAAGAGATTTCCCAAGTAGTTTTTCTTTGTTGCTTGTTTCCAAAAACACCTAGTTTCCACACTTGAGCTATCACCTATCCTAATCTATTTAGGATCTTATTTTTGTGGAAAAGAAAAGAGAAAAGAAAGAGAGATTGAGTTTGTGATTTTTGGAACCACTTGTTGTAAACACCCTTATTCTTGTTGTATCCCTCTTCGGTAGAGGTGATCGGGTGATTGGTTTGTATCCCTCAAGTGCGAGGTGATTGAGTTTTGGTTGTGGTTTTGTATTGGCTACGGGCCTTATCCCTCTTCGGTAGAGGTGGATTGTGGTTGTATAGCCTCGGTGGCTTTGTAAAGGTTGAGAGAGGAGTTTGGTACTCCTATAGTGGATTGGGAAAACCTACACGGTGGTGTAGGCGGGGATGTAGAGTTGGGTACTCGAACCTCGAAACAAATCTTCGTGTTAGCGTTTGATCCATTTCTCTCAACTCTATTCTCTTTACATTTGTACAAAGCATCATACTTCATTCATATTTATTTGCTTTGTTGTGCCTTGCATAATCCATATTGCTATATCCTCTCGATTGCTTGGCTTGATTGTGTGTGCACATTGCTTGGATTGCTTTGTGTGTGTGCCTAACTTATGCTCATCCAACAAGAGCTTCACATAGCACCTCAACCCATTTCAAGGGGAATCAAGGGGAGTTAGTCTAGAGCCTCGCAAGGGGAATTCGGCCTACACTTGTTGTATGTATTAGTTTGTGCATAATTTGCATTAGCTTCCGCATTTAGCGCACTTAGTTTTGCATTTAGTTCTAGATTAGCAATAACACCTATTCACCCCCCTCTAGGTGTTTTTCAATTTCTAGGTCCATGGCATGAAATGAAGAAGAAGCCTAAAAATTCCATTTATTTGGTGATTTTTAGAGCCTAGATATAGCTATTGACTTTGGAAGCCCATTCTGCTGCAACTGGAGCAGATATCAAAGAATCGACAGCGAGTACATGGAGTATTGTGCAGCAGGAGGCTGCACACTTCGGCGTCGCGCTCGCGGTGCCCGTACTACCGCAGAAATATGGCTTTTGCCGCGTTTTCGTGGCCATATTGTTGGGCCATGTGTCGAGCTTTGATGCGTGGCGCCGTATGGCTTCCCTGGTACCCCCTTGGTCTATGCATGCCGTGTATTGGCCAGAATTTCCAGAAAAGGGGGCATGTAGTGTAGTTCTTCCCATTTGTGTAGTTTAGTTATTTTTTCTTCTGTTTTTTGTTTTTCTTTTGTTTTGTAGATTATGTAATAGGAAAGAGTGATTCTTAAGCTGAAAGTTAGAGTGCTTGTAATTGAGGGTGACACTCTATGAAAGGTTCTCTCTTTCTCTAAACTCTTTACATGCTTAGCTTTTTCTCTCATGACAACTAACCACTAACTTACTAACTTCTACTTGATAATTCAAATGTAACACCCCGTTCTCGTAATACGTACTTAGTTACGTATTCAGATTCTCGATCATAATTTTTGATTTTCTTTGTAATAACTCTAATTATAATACATGATTTAATATGTATAGTAGTATTTTAATATATATATATATATGATTTGTATTAAGAGTTTATTATTATTTTATGTGAGTTTTTATAACTAATAGTTATAAATTTCTATTATCATTATTATTGGTGATTATTAGTAGTAGATGTTATTACTATTATTTTGTTATGATTATTATTATTTATTATTATTGTTGTTGTTTGTTACAAATATTGTTCTTGTTGTTATTATTTACTATTATCATTTTATTTTTTTAATTATTATTTACATGTAGTCCTTATGGATTTTATTATTACTATTATTAGTATTGCTACTACTATATTATTTTGTTAATGTTCCTCTTACTAATATTTCATATTCTTTCCGTTAGCCCATGAATTTTAGCCCATGAATTCTAGACCCAAACCGAAACCCAATAAGAAATCAAATCAAAAATTGAATCCCTCTTAATTTCTTATCACTTTAAATCCATAAATACAAAAAAATATAAAAGAAAATAAAAGAAAATCTATTTAAATTCGTTCAAAATTCCTCCTTATCCAAAACACCCCCAATCAAGTTCAAATTAGTAGATAAACATTTAAATTGTGGGCATATCTAAATCCTAACTAAAAATCAATCTAACCTAACCTAAACACCAAAAAAACATGATAAAACTCATCTTATATGACTGTCTATAAATAAATCCGAAATTAATCTATCAAAAAAAGGATCAATTTACCTAGGAAGGAGAAGGCCATTCATTAACCCATCAAGCTTGAGAGTTAGTCATCAAAGACAAGTACCTAGCGTCCATTTCTTTCCCTTGATTTTCTTTCATTTTAATCTAATAGAAATCATGCTTAAGAATCTCCACGATTTTTCCCATACGTGATTCTGTCGGAATTATGATTGTATGAGAAAATTATTTTTTTGCTTGAAGTTAATCATACTTTGTAAATTTTTATGAGATACTTTGTATTGTTCTTATGTGATAGTATGACTAATACTTTGAGATATATCATTCTTTTTTTATGCAAGCATTTAGCCTTGAATATACCAATAGAAGTTATGTGATGGGAAATACAATGTACTTTAGTTTGACTTTTTATATTTCTTGGTGTTCAGTAAACTATGTATTTTAGGTAAGTTTACTATAGAGTTTATGCAAATTTAAATAATTGAGCCTATATGATTCAATAATTTTATATTGAATTCTTAGTTATATGATTATATGTAGGAGAATTTCTGAATTAAAAAACCACATATAAAAGTAACAAAATGTTATAAATCTGTCCCCTAACTTAATTCTGAAAAAATTCTGTCCAGTCCATGCTATTCTAAAAATTCTGTTAAGTCCTGAATAAATTTTTGTTTAGTCCCTGACTATTCTGAAAATTCTGTTAAGTCCTGAAATAACTGCTGTTAAGTCCTTATAATTTCTGAAAACTGTTTCCAGACCTGAAATAACTGTTGTTAAGCCCCTGTAATTTTTGAAACTGTTTTCAGATCTGAAAATAACTGCTTTTAAGTCTCTGTAATTTCTAAAAATTGTTTCCAGTCATGAATAACTGTTGTTAGTCCCTGTATTTTCTGAAAATTTTTCTAAAACCTGAAATAACTACTGTTTTAGTCCCTGTAAATTCTGAAAACTGTTCCTAAACCTGAAATATCACTGATTAGCGCTTATAACTTCTGAAACCATTTTCATCCCTCAAATATCACTGTTTAGCTCCCACAGTTTCCCACAAAAAAAGAAAAATAATTTGATCTAGTATGCTAAA
>JAVJIF010024189.1:0-38787 GCA_038442645.1 Agave tequilana
ATCTGAATTTTCAGGGTAATTCTATGTGCCAATTAGCTTCTAAACTCAAGGAACTTAAAAAAAACATTGAGAAAATGGAGCTCCAAGGATTTCTCCAATGTAAGAAGACAGATTAGGCAATTTTCTGATATCCTGACACACAGCCAAGATGAATGAGCAAATGCTCTATTTGATACCAACTCACAGCAAGAGGAGGTAAAACACAAGCTTGATCTTCAGCTATGGTTGGAAAGGGGGGAGGATCAATTAAGGCAAAAGAATATGAGAACCTGGCTGCTACTTGGTGACAGGAATAACAAGGTTTTTCACTCTTCCACTAAGGTAAGGAACTCTAAAAATTGTATCAATCAATTAATTGATGCAAATGGCACTCTCATCTCTGATATGTATTCCTTAAGAACACATGCTCCTCAGTTCTATGAAGAACTCTTTAATCAGCAAGATTACTGGAATATCTTCCCTGATCTAGTTGCTAAGAGGGTGTTAACAGCTGAAGTTAGTGATTGGTTGATCAGAAAAGTAGAATATAAAGAGATTAAAGCTGGATTATTTGGAATGAGACCTGATAAGGCCCAGGCCCAAATAGATTCAATGGAAACTTCTTTCAGAAGAATTGGAATCTTGTCAAAGGAGATGTTACAGCTGCAATCTATTCTTTCATCAAAAGTGGTAAGCTTCTTAAGAAACTTAATCACACTTTTCTCACTTTGGTACCCAAAATAGTTGGTGCAAGTAGCTTGTCAGATTATAGACCCATCTCATGATGTAATGTGATCTGTGAGCTAACTGCTAAGATTTTGAGTAACAGACTCAAGAAAGTTATGGTGAGCTAGTATGTGGAAATCAGCATGTTTTTCTAGAAGGAACATATGAGTGAGTGTTATTTACTAGCTCATGAATTGGTTAGAGATTTTAATCAAGGACATGGTCAAAGGGTGTGCATCAATGAAGACTTACACAAGGCTTTTGATAGCATTAATATGGAATTGGTTTATTAGATCTTGCAATGTATGGACTTCCCTCCTACATGGATAGTATGGACAGAGAATGTTTATCTACCCCTTCTTTCTCTATCATGATAAATGGTTCTCCCTCTGGTTTCTTCACTAGCAATAGAGACATTAGAAAAGGGGTATCCCCTCTCATCATATATTTTTGACATAGTAATGGAGTTTTAGTCAATTCATATGGAATTAGCTACTACAGTCGGTAGTACAATGTATTAAAAGATGACCAGGGTTACACATCTCGCATTTTCTTTTCCTGATGATATATTCTTCCATGTATCAATAATCAGAGACAGAGAAAGGATTTGTGCAAATTTCTTTGGAATGGCAGAATGCATAGCTGGACTTGGAATGAAATTTGTAGACCAAGAAGTAAGGGTCGTTTGGGTATCAGAAGACTCAAGGACCTTTGTTCTACAGCTGGTCTCGAGCTCTTTGGGAGAATGTGTACATCGAACTCCCTTTGGGTAGATTGGATGAGGGGTATTTACCTTAAGAATCAGCATATATGGGATGTAGATTCTCATTTAGTGCACTCTTACACTTGGAAGCTGATCATAAACATGAAGCATGAGAGCCTTTTACATATCAGGAAACTTATTGGAAATGGCAGAGATGCATCTCTTTGGTGTGATCCCTGGCTGACGGATGGGAAATGACCATGAATCATGAACCTAATGACAATTTGACTCCATGTGCGAAGGCAATGCACAATTTCTATCATCTCCTTCTCCTAGAACGTCTGATCGCCACTTGGTGTCATCGAGCTTACAACTCTCTAGGCTATGGATGCTCATCGTCACATGAGAACTCCCCCAATGGCAACGTCTGAGGCATCCCATATGCACCGATCATGTTTGGGTGTGGTCTGGCAACCAACACACATGCTCCTCCATTACTGCCTCATCTACGTCTTATAAAGCTTCTTGACACTAATCCATCCATTTCCACATTAGTTTCTTCTTGCAGGGGATTCGCCAATGGAGCCGCTGCCTTCAGTATTCATCCGATGAATTGCCTATCCTATAGTAGTGGACAAGTTCTAAGAAGGACCTAAACTCTGCCACTTCTTTTTTGTAAGGATCATCCTCCTTAATAGCCCTCACTTTCTCCCCATCCACCTAATCAAGCCATCACCTATCCAATGCCCCCCTAGGAATAGGATCGCTCTCAGTCCATCGAAGCCTTCTTATATCTTTACATAGAGGCTATTTGAGACCTTAATACTTTAAGTCTGGAGGTGGCTAACGTGGACATTTAACGACTGGCTATAGCTCACGTTCAAAGTATACCACCAGTCATTTAATTAAGTATGGGTAGAATAGCTCTCATGATGGTGAGTGGCATGACCCAAAATCAAAATGCTTAGAAAGCATTGTCGCTTGTCATACATGTCCTCTTTGCTTGTCTCGTTCTGTGATACACACTAGATAGTAGCCCGACCATAGATCCAACTCTGAAAAGTATGAAGTGGTCAGTCAAGCAAGTTAGTTCTTGATGGTCAAGTTACCTGGTTGAGCACCTGAGTTTCAATACAAAATCTAATATGACGGCTCTTGCTCCTTATGGAATAAAAGAGAGGCAAAATATAGAGTCGTCAAAAGCTTAAATATATCCGGTCAATATGATTTTCCTGCGCTCAATCACCTGACAGAGGGGCCATTAGCCAAACCAACCCAGCTTTGGCTCCACCAGGCTCAAACTCGACCTGCTGGTAGACTGCCCTTCCCGATAAGATGTCAGGCAACTAACTCGCGGGACATGACATTACCAAATTATCCAAGTACATCACTGCATTTTCTAAGAAAAAAGTCTGATGTGCTTGGATCCACTCTTCTCTCTACATGAAGACATGACTCTGAATCTATATATTTTCCTTATTCTTACCTAAACCTTTCTTTAGCACTATCAAACCCTCTTGAATTAGCTCTACAATAGAAGCTTTCAAGTACATCGGGGGACAAATCTTTCACTCATTGAGAAGTGAAAACCTGTGACTATATCTCATGAAGACGGATGCGATGGGAAGAAGTGGCATTTAGGATGCAAATCTTCCTCTTTTCCACCCAAACCTTCCTAAAAAACTCTCCTTAGTGTCAATGGCCTCGAAGAAACAAGCAATCATTTACAAGGCACCCCTTCCAAAGTAGGACTAGTACCACCGTTGGGGCACGGTCCCCTACATGCCGCCGAATGCGAGCATGTCGTCGAAGATATTGGCTCCTCATCTCAGAGGGCCACCACGAGCACTTGATCGCCACCACTGTTCGAAGGCCAGATCTTCCAGATGCTCATCGACATAAAGTAGCATATGAAAGAACAATAGCCCAGTCAGATCACGACCAGAAGCTAGCGATTCTTAACTGTGATAGTGACGCCTGAAAGCAAAAGGCGTTAAAGCATAACAATGATTAACTCCGAGCGCAGATCGCTGCCCTTCAAAGAATCCAGGGGCAGGCGCAGCCAGAGGACGAACCTATAATTAGAGAAACTCAGGTCGACAGGCTCATCACAAGCCTGAGGCAGTCCATACCAACTTCTCTCCTACGCAAAACTACTTTGACAATGATTCGCCTCATTTCCGAATGGGAGTTCAACACGACCAGACTCGGAGGAGGATCGAGGAGTTCCCTAACATATAAACCCTCGACGACTGGGTCCAAAGGCAGATCCAAGAGGCGAAGTTGCAAACTCCATAGCCGGACAGAAATAGGCAGCTGCCAAACTCTTCGACTCCCCTCTCTCCGAAGAGATCCTGGAGTGTGAGCTCTCGAAGAAGTTCACAACTCCAATCTTTGACTACCACTTCGGAGCCAGCGACCCGGTCCAACACATTAGGGACTTCTGAGATAAGATGGTGGTCTACTCTCATAATGATCTACTTGTGTACCTAACCTTTCTGTCCAGTTTGAAAGGTGTGGCTTCAAATTGATTTTATTCTCTATTGTTGCCGCGTTCGCTCCACAACTTTGAGGAGATAACCAATATGACTCCCGCCGAGAAGCAAAGAAGAATAACCACCACCTTTTAACCATCAAAATGAGACACGATGACAGCCTCAAGTCGTACATAAGATACTTTCAGAACCAGCTCGCCAGGATGCCCAACGCGGTGAAGATGTCTTTGTACTCGCATTCTCAGCGGTTGCATGTTTCTCGCCCTCTATATAAGCAACTATTGAAGCGTGACGTCACTTGGATGAGTGAGGTCCTATCTCGAGCCCAGCCTTGTATCCAGTTGGAGAAGACGATAAAGAGCTCTACCAACCAGTCTCTCAAATGTGGTAACAACTGCGAAAAGTCAAAGTCATAACGCGAGACTCTGATGAATGTCGGTCACCCGAATTGGGGGCAACCCGCATGCAAAAGATAGAAATTTCAGTCCTCTCACCGAATTCATGCCAAGCCTTCAAGAGGGAAAACATTTCACTCCACTGCGGCTTCCTATCAATGAAGTCTTTAGCGCCATCAAGGACTAGCCATGGGTTAAACGCCCGAAACTGATCCAATATGACCTTACACTACCTGGAGTGAAAGAATATTGTTCCTATCACGACAGTAATGGACAACAAACTGTCCACTATAGAAGCCTCCGGAAGTACCTGAAAGAATTTATTCGACTAAAAGCTTCCTCAAAGAGCCCCCAAGGCAACCTCTACTGCAGGAAAGCCGAACACTCTGTCTCCAATCCAGCCACAATACAAGGTCACCCAGTACAAGACGACTGAGTGATTTGATACCTCCATAAAGATAAGGGAGTACCTCCACTATAAACCTACCTGTATTTCAATTAAAATCCATGTATTTTATTTCAATTATCAAATAAAATTACATTTTTGCTTCTAACCATTTCAGCTTACTCTACTGCTGGGATTACCCCTTCTCAGAGTCCCGCCAAGTTCGTCGCTCTGCTGATGGGTCTCACTCACCTCCACTCGTAGATGACTATGAACCCAACTCCACTGATGGGTCTCACCCCCACTCGGAGTCTAATACTTACACGCTTCACTGATGGGCCTTATCCACATTTGAAGACAGTAACATGAGCCCCTGTTTACGGGGGCCCTCTCGATTAGCCTATGGGTAGTCAAAATCCTTCGTTGTGGGATTGTCCCCCGCTTGGGGTTCCTACTATGCTGCAGAGATTTCCCACTCTTAGAGCACCCGATGTTTGCATATTTCGCTGATGGGACTACCCACTCAGAGCCGACAAACACGAGCTTATGGGCTCCCCTCATATGACACACAGGCAGGTGAACCACTGGTAGTCTGCCTCTGCCAGTATCACTCCACTAATGGGATTGTCCTCCCACTCGGAGTTCAAAGTCTGATGCTCTGCTGATGGGCCTCACCTCCACTCGGAGATGACTGTGGACTGACTATGCTAGTGGGTCTTACCCCTACTTAGAGTCCTGCAGAGTCTATCACTCCACCGATGGGTCATACCCCCACTTGGAGATGACTGTGGACTCACTCTGCTGATGGGTGTTACCTTCACTCAGAGTCCTGCAGAGTTCGTCATTCCACAGATGGATCTTACCCCAACTCGGAGATGACTACAAACCCACTCTGCTAATAAGTCTCACCCCACTCAGAGTCCTGCAGAGTTCACCGCTCTATGAATGTTCTTACCTCCGCTTGAAGACGACTACGAACCCAATCCGCTGATGGGTCTCACCATCACTCGGAGTCTAAAGTCTGCCACTCCGCTGATGGGTCTTACCCCCACTCGGAGACTACTACAGACCCTCTCTGCACCCCCACTCAGAGTCCTATAAAGTTTGACACTCTGCTGATAGGTCTTACCCCCATTCAGAGATGACTGCGAACCCCAGTCCACTAATGGGTCTCACCCCACTCGAAGCCCACCCACTCTCCACTAATGGGTCTCACCCCACTCGAAGACAAATGTTTTTCACTCTATTGATGGGTCTTACATCCACTCGGAGATGAATGCAGACCCACGCTGCTGATATGTCTCACTCTCACTCATCTGCAGAGTTCGTCGCTCTGATCGTGGGTCTTACCTCCACTTAGTGTAATGTCCCTAATCTAATAATACTGTATTTTTCTACAAATATTTATTTTATTTTACTAGTTATTTTCGTACTATTTGCTAACTCGATTTATTATCATTATTAGTATTAGTATTATGTATGACTTGTAGACTCTTATTGCTTATATTTAATTATTTTAAATTATTATTAATGGGTATTATTATTATTTTCATTCCAAGCCTAATAAGCTCAAGCCCATTATCCTTTTCATTTCATTTTATTTTCTTTTTATTCTAAGCCCATATGAGCTAAGCCCACATGCCCAATATCTATTTTCTTATTTCTCCATATTTCTTATTTCTTTTAATTAAAGCCCAAAACCCATTATCATGAGACCCTTACCCATTAACCCTAAATCCAATCTTAATCCTAATTCAAATCTATAATTTCAAATCTAAATCAAATCTCTTTGAGATTTTTCTACAACTTTTCATTCCTATCTAGATTTCTAATCTAGCCAAATTAGAGTCCAGGTTCAAAACTTTGAGATTTTTCTACAACTTTTCATTCCTATCTAGATTTCTAATCTAGCCAAATTAGAGTCCAGGTTCAAAACTTTGAGATTTTTCTACAACTTTCCATTCCTATCTAGATTTCTAATCTAGCCTAATTAGAGTCCAGGTTCAAAACTTTGAGATTCTTCTACAACTTTCCATTCTTATCTAAATTGCTAATCTAGCCTAATTAGAGTCCAGGTTCAAGAAAAATCTCTTTGAGATTTTTAGCAACCTTCAATTCTTATCCAATCTTACTAAATTAAGCCATTTAAATTTAATTAGAATTCTTATTTCTAAAATATCTTATATTCTATATAAACACCCAAACCCCTTTTTCTCTTCTTCCTCAAGAGAAACCCTAATCCAACTCTCCCCACTTTCATCTTTCTTTAACCCTCCAAACTCTTTTTCTCTTCTACCTCCAAAAGAAAATCCTGGCCGCAACTCCCCTCTTCTTCGGTAAAACCCCCACCTGGTGGACCTCCTCTCCCTTGCGGCAGTCCCTCATGGCCTGCAAACAACACCGGAGCACCCGGATCTTCCCTTGGCTGGCTTCACAACAGCACCAGAACCCCAGCAGCCTGAGCTTCTCCTTCAGCCATGTCCAGAACTTTTCCTGCGGATCCCATTGCAGCCCTTCCTCTACATGGCCGTCGGCGACATTCAGCACACCAGGCCCTGTTCTCCCTCTTGTAGATCTGGACAGCAGCCCTGGACCTCTTCCTTGCCGCACAGCCCCCTCCCTTCCTGATGGCGCAGCAGACCAGCCCCCAGGCCAACCAACTGTAGCAACAGCAGGTGACAGCAGTTCAGCCGGCCTCCGACAGTCCCTTGGCAGCGCGGCGGCAGCCCGGAGCCCTGTCCCCTCGTTCCCGGACTCCACAGCAACATCTGCAGCAGCCACAACAGCGAGGAGACGGGCAGCAGATCAGTACACAGCCCAGGAAGAAGAGCAGCGCGCCAACAGACCCAGATTCAGTGCATAGGCAGCGAGCGAGCAGGTCGTTCTCCCGATCCACGCCAGGCCGTCGCCGGAGACCAGCACGGCGACCTTCTCCAGTGTCTTGGCCACCCCCCATGCAGTCCGTTGGCGAGGAACGACACCACAGCGACCGCGGCAGCGACTCGCCCGGTAACGTGCAGATTCCCCAAGGTGAGTGTATTCTCCTCCTCCTTGATTTCCTTGTATTTATGTACATCGATTTAATTATATTTTCATGTGTACATGTACATAGATTATAGTAGTGATTGTGTATGTTGATATGTGTGCAAGAGAGGTTGTACTTACATGTTTTGTTGTGTGGGAGAATAGACTTTTGTATATCTCTGATTTGTGTTCTAGCAGAGGAATTAGTCGACTAATACCTGATATTAGTCGACTAACACCTCTGTTAGTCGACTACACCCAGACCCCTAGTCGACTAGTACAGCTTCCAGGTTATATTGATTCTCTGTTTTATCTCTGTTAGTCGACTTGACATTATTAGTAGTCGACTAACAGTATGTATAGTCGACTTATACATAGCCCCTAGTCGACTAATAGATTGATCTGGGACTGTGTAACTTACTGTTTCTCTGCCAGTCGACTTGGCCTTCTTCCCTGGTCGACCAATCCCCCCGTTAGTCGACTTGGACCACCCTATTAGTCGTCTAAGCATTCTTCTAGTCGACTTGTATATAGTCCCTAGTCGACTACTGTTAGCCTGTCAGCTAGGTATAGTTTGTTTGTAGATTGTGGACTTCACCTATGAGTTGTGTAATGAATATAGATGGTGTATATGATATCGAGGGATATATTATGGATGGATATATGATGGAATTACTTGACTCATCATGTTAGAACTTAGATGCATGTGTATGATATGTTGTGATACTGAGTGTTGGGATATCGTGATGGATCTTAATATGAGGAGGAATTGTGAATACTTATGAATCAGAGTTGTATGTTTGAGTGAGAGGACTAGTACTGGATATTGTTGAGGTATGTTGGAACAATAATTATTATATCTGATTGCTAGATGTATAATGGAACTAGATGATTGCGGAACTATTGAGATTATGAGTTGGCTGTAATGACTTCAGATTGATTTGGATTTATGTTATTTGCATTGAATGATGTCCAGTAATTAGACCTAACTTTATTAGTGGAGTATTTGAGGACATATCAGACATGACTGAATTAGTTGAGTGTGACTTAGATTGATCTTGTGTTGGAGGTTATCCAGAATCTATTTTTCTTATATTGGAACCTGACCTGTATTGAGATGAGATTGACGTTGTTGGCATGTGGGATTTGTTTAGATGATATATTGATGATGTTGAGTACCAAGAGTAGATAATCTAGTCCTTAAGTTATTTGAGGATGATTCCCGTACTTTGATACGATTCAGTATGTGTTGACTTGTTATTCATTTATTGGTAATGACTTAAGTGATGATTCATTCTGATATTGATGTGGACTTGTTATGATGTTAGAAACTAGATTAATTCAGTTGGCAGAGATTGAGTTATTGTGATAGTGACCTAGTATTCAGATTACTAGAAGTTACAGAAAATGATTGTTTGACCGTAACCACGGTACAGTTCTATTGTTCATCGTATACACGGTTACTGTTACTGTTACTGTTACTGTTACTGATATTGTCCACCGTGTATACGATTACAGACTTGATTATTACTGTACTGATATTGTTACCGTCCCGTAGCATCCCAGTAATTGAAATGACATAAGATATTGATTGTCACTAATGGCATTACCTCACTGACCGTGCACTAGACACCTTTTACTGGACCTTGACATATGACTGTATCACTGTTACTTGACATCTAATACTCCTGTACCCCCCTGTATCCATGTCCCATGCACTGTTGACCTGTTAATAGCACAGTCAAAACGGCGTCCGGCGGTTTGCCGCCTGGTGTCGGGATTGACGAGGATGTATCCCACAATCGTGCTAGCGTCCGGCGGATCTTGAAAGGAACTAAGTGCCACGTGGAGCAAAGTGCCACACCATACACATGGTGGGGGCCACCTCTTGAATCCATGGGGGCCACCTCTAGAATCCTGTTTCCCTCAGAGCAAAGTGCCACACGGAGCAAAGTGCCACACCATACACATGGTGGGGGCCACCTCTTGAATCTGTGGGGGCCACCTCTTGAATCTGTAGGGCTATCTATTGTACGTGACGCCTGGTGTTAGCGTGATATTGCATTCTCAGTGCCTATTAGCATCCACACGTACTTGTATGATGATAACCCTTAGGATGCATGTTATTTGGTTCTCTTTCCCTATTCGAACAATGATACCCGCATATCGGAGTTCGGATGAGTTCTACTGGATGTGCGGGCTCCAGGGTGAACTGTCGGATGTTGTGGGACGCCGGTGGGAAAGTGACAAAGATAACGTGGAACATTACTGATTGTTATTGAATGAATTGAATGAACACATTGTGTTATACCCTGAATGGTTACCCTGCCTTATGACACATGACTGTATACATGATTGTAACCAGGACCAGACTTATGACCAGACTTGGATACCAGTTTAGTGACATGTGATGGATACCTATTTGACATTGATTGCATATTTACAGTTGTGCCATTTGTCTGCTACCTGTATTCATGTTTTCATCATATGTGTTACTGTTCAGTTATTTATTATGTTATTTAGTCTTTCTATCTGCAGTTGTTCTTACTATTATATATGCACATGGTTTCTTCTGCACGAGCTGTTTCCCTTTACACACACACTCATTATGGTCGCGTTCTGACGACCCTGGGTTTGCACGTCCAGCTATTGGACGGTTGTTCTAATGTGCAGGTTTTCGATGAGACGATATGCCTTGCGAGGAGCTTGGGTCCTCTTCCTTTGATTCTGGTATACTTGCATTTTATTCTTGTTATTATTCTTTGTTCCTATATATCACCTTTGACTTCTGTTCAGCTGCCATTTTCTTCCTGTTGTTCATTGCTATCATGTGTAGTCTTATATGTATTATTGCAGTGGTCCTTGATTATTATAGTTCTGATTATAGCTTGTTCAGGTTACAATTTAGGCTTAGCGCGTATACGTGGGGTATTTTCCTCGCGTATATGCGTCGCCATAACGTCTCCGTATCCTTAGGATCGGGGCGTTACAAAGTGGTATCAGAGCCAGGTTCGACATAAAAGAGAACCTAGTTCCTACCTGTAACCTGAGACAGTTATGTTGACACTGCAATATACATATACTATTCACGTGATAATATTGACTCCATTTGGAAATTGATCGTCCTCCCTTTGGAATTCCGTTCTTAATCTGTTGATATTCATGATTCCAACACTTCAATTAGAGTGATTTGGATGTCCATCTTGATTTCATCCTTCCTTCCTATTCATTCCTTCTGATTCTATCTCTTGAGATCGGTTACTCCATGTTGAAGATAGTAGTAGAGATCAGAGCGCGCAGCGGAATCGTGGTGTCCCAACGAGGCAACGTGGAAGCTTGTTTGTATTTCCTCTTGATTGTTGATTCTTTTATCATTCCCTGTTTGAAGCTTGTTTGTTTCTTCGTTACCTTGATTCTTTTACCATCCCCCGCTTTATTGAAATTTCGAGGACGAAATTTTTATTAAGGTGGGTAGAATGTAATGTCCCTAATCTAATAATACTGTATTTTTCTACAAGTATTTATTTTATTTTACTAGTTATTTTAGTACTATTTGCTAACTCGATTTATTATCATTATTAGTATTAGTATTATGTATGACTTGTAGACTCTTATTGCTTATATTTAATTATTTTAAATTATTATTAATGGGTATTATTATTATTTTCATTCCAAGCCTAATAAGCTCAAGCCCATTATCCTTTTCATTTCATTTTATTTTCTTTTTATTCTAAGCCCATATGAGCTAAGCCCACATGCCCAATATCTATTTTCTTATTTCTCCATATTTCTTATTTCTTTTAATTAAAGCCCAAAACCCATTATCATGAGACCCTTACCCATTAACCCTAAATCCAATCTTAATCCTAATTCAAATCTATAATTTCAAATCTAAATCAAATCTCTTTGAGATTTTTCTACAACTTTTCATTCCTATCTAGATTTCTAATCTAGCCAAATTAGAGTCCAGGTTCAAAACTTTGAGATTTTTCTACAACTTTCCATTCCTATCTAGATTTCTAATCTAGCCAAATTAGAGTCCAGGTTCAAAACTTTGAGATTTTTCTACAACTTTCCATTCCTATCTAGATTTCTAATCTAGCCTAATTAGAGTCCAGGTTCAAAACTTTAAGATTCTTCTACAACTTTCCATTCTTATCTAAATTGCTAATCTAGCCTAATTAGAGTCCAAGTTCAAGAAAAATCTCTTTGAGATTTTTAGCAACCTTCAATTCTTATCCAATCTTACTAAATTAAGCCATTTAAATTTAATTAGAATTCTTATTTCTAAAATACCTTATATTCTATATAAACACCCAAACCCTTTTTCTCTTCTTCCTCAAGAGAAACCCTAATCCAACTCTCCCCACTTTCATCTTTCTTTAACCCTCCAAACTCTTTTTCTCTTCTACCTCCAAAAGAAAATCCTGGCCGCAACTCCCCTCTTCTCCGGCAAAACCCCCCACCTGGTGGACCTCCTCTCCCTTGCGGCAGTCCCTCATGGCCTGCAAACCACCCCGGAGCACCCGGATCTTCCCTTGGCTGGCTTCACAACAGCACCAGAACCCCAGCAGCCTGAGCTTCTCCTTCAGCCATGTCCAGCACTTTTCCTGCGGATCCCATTGCAGCCCTTCCTCTACATGGCCGTCGGCGACATTCAGCACACCAGGCCCTGTTCTCCCTCTTGTAGATCTGGACAGCAGCCCTGGACCTCTTCCTTGCCGCACAGCCCCCTCCCTTCCTGATGGCGCAGCAGACCAGCCCCCAGGCCAACCAACAGTAGCAACAGCAGGTGGCAGCAGTTCAGCCGGCCTCCGACAGTCCCTTGGCAGCGCGGCGGCAGCCCGGAGCCCTGTCCCCTCGTTCTCGGACTCCACAGCAACATCTGTAGCAGCCACAACAGCGAGGAGACGGGCAGCAGATCAGTACACGGCCCAGGAAGAAGAGCAGCGCGCCAACAGACCCAGATTCAGCGCATAGACAGCGAGCGAGCAGGTCGTTCTCCCGATCCACGCCAGGCCGTCGCCGGAGACCAGCACGGTGACCTTCTCCAGTGTCTTGGCCACCCCCCATGCAGTCCGTTGGCGAGGAACGACACCACAGCGACCGCGGCAGCGACTCGCCCGGTAACGTGCAGATTCCCCAAGGTGAGTGTATTCTCCTCCTCCTTGATTTCCTCGTATTTATGTACATCGATTTAATTATATTTTCATGTGTACATGTACATAGATTATAGTAGTGATTGTATATGTTGATATGTGTGCAAGAGAGGTTGTACTTACATGTTTTATTGTGTGGGAGAATAGACTTTTGTATATCTCTGATTTGTGTTCTGGCAGAGGTATTAGTCGACTAATACCTGATATTAGTCGACTAACACCTCTGTTAGTCGACTACACCCAGACCCCTAGTCGACTAGTACAGCTTCCAGGTTATATTGATTCTCTGTTTTATCTCTGTTAGTCGACTTGACATTATTAGTAGTCGACTAACAGTATGTATAGTCGACTTATACATAGCCCCTAGTCGACTAATAGATTGATCTGGGACTGTGTAACTTACTGTTTCTCTGCCAGTCGACTTGGCCTTCTTCCCTGGTCGACCAATCCCCCTGTTAGTCGACTTGGACCACCCTATTAGTCGTCTAAGCATTCTTCTAGTCGACTTGTATATAGTCCCTAGTCGACTACTGTTAGCCTGTCAGCTAGGTATAGTTTGTTTGTAGATTGTGGACTTCACCCATGAGTTGTGTAATGAATATAGATGGTGTATATGATATCGAGGGATATATTATGGATGGATATATGATGGAATTACTTGACTCATCATGTTAGAACTTAGATGCATGTGTATGATATGTTGTGATACTGAGTGTTGGGATATCGTGATGGATCTTAATATGAGGAGGAATACTGAATACTTATGAATCAGAGTTGTATGTTTGAGTGAGGACTAGTACTGGATATTGTTGAGGTATGTTGGAACAATAATTATTATATCTGATTGCTAGATGTATAATTGAACTAGATGATTACGGAACTATTGAGATTATGAGTTGGCTGTAATGACTTCAGATTGATCTGGATTTATGTTATTTACATTGAATGATGTCCAGTAATTAGACCTAACTTTATTAGTGGAGTATTTGAGGACATATCAGACATGACTGAATTAGTTGAGTGTGACTTAGATTGATCTTGAGTTGGAGGTTATCCAGAATCTATTTTCCTTATATTGGAACCTGACCTGTATTGAGATGAGATTGACGTTGTTGGCATGTGGGATTTGTTTAGATGATATATTGATGATGTTGAGTACCAAGAGTAGATAATCTAGTCCTTAAGTTATTTGAGGATGATTCCCGTACTTTGATACGATTCTGTATGTGTTGACTTGTTATTCATTTATTGGTAATGACTTAAGTGATGATTCATTCTGATATTGATGTGGACTTGTTATGATGTTAGAAACTAGATTAATTCAGTTGGCAGAGATTGAGTTATTGTGATAGTGACCTAGTATTCAGATTACTGGAAGTTACGAAAAATGATTGTTTGACCGTGACCACGGTACAGTTCTATTGTTCATCGTATACACGGTTACTGTTACTGTTACTGTTACTGTTACTGATATTGTCCACCGTGTATACGATTACAGACTTGATTATTACTGTACTGATATTGTTACCGTCCCGTAGCATCCCAGTAATTGAAATGACATAAGATATTGATTGTCACTAATGGCATTACCTCACTGACCGTGCACTAGACACCTTTTACTGGACCTTGACATATGACTGTATCACTGTTACTTGACATCTAATACTCCTGTACCCCCCTGTATCCATGTCCCATGCACTGTTGACCTGTTAATAGCACAGTCAAAACGGCGTCCGGCGGTTTGCCGCCTGGTGTCGGGATTGACGAGGATGTATCCCACAATCGTGCTAGCGTCCGGCGGATCTTGAAAGGAACTAAGTGCCACGTGGAGCAAAGTGCCACACCATACACATGGTGGAGGCCACCTCTTGAATCCACGGGGGCCACCTCTAGAATCCTGTTTCCCTCAGAGCAAAGTGCCACACGGCGCAAAGTGCCACACCATACACATGGTGGGGGCCACCTCTTGAATCTGTGGGGGCCACCTCTTGAATCTGTAGGGCTATCTATTGTACGTGACGCCTGGTGTTAGCGTGATATTGCATTCTCAGTGCCTATTAGCATCCACACGCACTTGTATGATGATAACCCCTAGGATGCATGTTATTTGGTTCTCTTTCCCTATTCGAACAATGATACCCGCATATCGGAGTTCGGATGAGTTCTACTGGATGTGCGGGCTCCAGGGTGAACTGTCGGATGTTGTGGGACGCCGGTGGGAAAGTGATAAAGATAACGTGGAACATTACTGATTGTTATTGAATGAATTGAATGAACACATTGTGTTATACCCTGAATGGTTACCCTGCCTTATGACACATGACTGTATACATGATTGTAACCAGGACCAGACTTATGACCAGACTTGGATACCAGTTTAGTGACATGTGATGGATACCTATTTGACATTGATTGCATATTTACAGTTGTGCCATTTGTCTGCTACCTGTATTCTTGTTTTCATCATATGTGTTACTGTTCAGTTATTTATTGTGTTATTTAGTCTTTCTATCTGCAGTTGTCCTTACTATTATATATGCACATGGTTTCTTCTGCACGAGCTGTTTCCCCTTTACACACACACTAATTATGGTCGCGTTCTGACGACCCTGGGTTTGCACGTCCAGCTATTGGACGGTTGTTCTAATGTGCAGGTTTTCGATGAGACGATACGCCTTGCGAGGAGCTTGGGTCCTCTTCCTTTGATTCTGGTATACTTGCATTTTATTCTTGTTATTATTCTTTGTTCCTATATATCACCTTTGACTTCTGTTCAGCTGCCATTTTCTTCCTGTTGTTCATTGCTATCATGTGTAGTCTTATATGTATTATTGCAGTGGTCCTTGATTATTATAGTTCTGATTATAGCTTGTTCAGGTTACAATTTAGGCTTAGCGCGTATACGTGGGGTATTTTCCTCGCGTATATGCGTCGCCATAACGTCTCCGTATCCTTAGGATCGGGGCGTTACACTTAGAGACGACTGCAAACCAACTCCATTAATGGGTATCACCCCCACTTGGAGTCTAAAATCCGCCACTCTGCTAATGGGTCTTACCCCACTAGAAGATGATCGCGGACCTACTCTGTTGATGGGCCTCACCCCCACTAAGAATTCTGTAGAGTTTGTCGCTCTGCTGATGGGTCTTACGCCGCTTGAAGATGACTGCAAACCTACCCTGCTAATGGATTTCATCCCCACTCAGAGTCTTGCAGAGCCTGTTGCTCCACTGATGAGTCTTATCTCCACTCAGAGATGACTGCAGATCCACTCTGCTGATGGTTTAACCCCACTCAGAGTCCCGCACCACTCAGTTGATGGGTCTTACCCCGACTCGAAAATGACTCGGACCCACTCTGCTGATGAATCTCACCCCCACTCAGAGTCTTATAGAGTCAACCACTCTGCTGATGGTCTTTCGCCACTCAGAGACAACCGCGACCCACTCTGCTGATGGGTCTTGTAGAGTTTACCACTCCACTAATGGGTTTTACCCCCTACTCGGAGATGAATGCGAACTTACTCGCTACTGGGTCTCACCCCCACTCAGATTCTTACAGAGTTTGCCACTCCACTGATGGGTCTTACCCCCACTCGAAGATGACTGCGAACATAATCTGTTGATGGGTATCAGCCCAACTCAGAGTCCTGTTGAGTTCGCCATTCAACTGATAGGTCTTACCCCTACTTGGAGACGACTGCGGACACACACTGTTGATGGGATTATCCCCACTCAGAAACGACAATGCAAACTCATCAAGACACTCTGTTCCAACTGATCGAAGATAGAGATCAACAATTCGAAGAGGCATAACCATATCAATTCTAAAAGCCTATTGTAAATACAAACCAGGCAATCCAAACATTTTTTTATTCCAAAAATATTCATTGTGTACATCTAACAAGGATAATACAAAAAATTCCTTTATATCTCTATGTTTACATCTTTGAAAAGAAATACAGAACTAAATCCAGATGCTCTGAGCCTTCTATCCCAGCAGTCCCACCTTAACTCCGAACTCTGAGGATACATCTAAGGGGAACATCTACTAAAAGAAGTCATACCCCTTCGAGGATCCCATATCGGTGAAGAAAAGACCAAGAGACTATGGGAGACAAGGCAAGGGTCAGAGAGGATGTTTTAACCTTGAAACACCTTATTTTCGCTCTCCATTCCTCCAAGACAGCCAAACTGATGCCACCGTCTTCCTTGCATTTGCAAGAAGGATAAGATGGACTCTCAAGAAGCCCTCAGAGAATGAGGCAGCGGTGTCCAACCAGACTGAGCCCTGCAAGCAGCGCAAAAAGTGATGGTATCACATCTCTAAGGTGTTCTGAAGGAGTGCTCTAAACTCCGAGAAGAGGAGTGATTCATCAACACATCAAACCGATGAGTTCCTTCTCCTTTTTCATGTACACGCCATCAGGAAAGAGGTTTCAAGCCTCATGATCGAAGCTTGCCCACCAAGATCGAGCAAATTGGAAACCAGATCATCCGATCAAGTTGAAGCAAGAATCCTACTTGTCACTCTCGATAGCGACACCCTATAAGGCAACTAATGCGCTGTAATAGGCCCTTCACGGCTGCTAATGCGACACAACCGGCCAACTCTTGGAGAGCAAAAGTCTGCCATTTGTTCTCCTCGTGTCTCTTCTCTTTTTTCTTTCCTCCATCTGATGAAAAGGGAGTAGAAAGCATGGCGGACCGCTTAAGAGAGAAGCTGCAATAAAGCTAGGTTTTTGGTGGATAATGGAGAAGCTTAGAAAAGTTGGATATGATCTCTTTTCCTAGAACTTTCCAAATTTATAGGAGAATCAAAAAGTTCACCTCCATCAATATGAAACATGTGAGTTCTTGAAAAGTTGGCCCATGGCCTAACAAGATAGACCAATCGAAGAAAGGAGAAACTAACCGTCCCCACTATACCATTATGACACTGGGAATCGAATCGATGATTATAATGGTGTGAGGATTCGAATCCACTCCTGATGCGACTAAACGACAACTGACGGTCAAAGGGACTCCCCGTCAATCTTAAAAGATACACAATAAATGCACAAAGATATTCCAGACAGTTATCTGTATGAAGCTCCAAAGATGAAGTGTAATATCTCATAATCAATAATACTGTATTAATATTTTCTTGGTTTACTTCTTATTTTATTACTGTTGATTAACATGATTTATGCCTTATTATTATTATTATCCCCTTTTATTTCCTTTTCGGCCCAAGTCTAGGCGCATATCCCACTCCCTTCTCTTTTTATTTAATTCAAGCCCATACCCATTATCCAAGCCCATACCCAAATAACACATTTACCCTATTTCATTCCCCACACTATTCAAACCCAAAATCTAATAAGCCTGTAACCCCAAAACCCATTTACCTAAAACCCGTTACCTAATATCTCAACTACTAATTCAATCCATAAACCCGTTACCCAATAACCCATCCCCAAATCCTTTACCCATAACCCATTATCAACCCACTATCCTAATTATCCTCTATATATAATCTTATCTAAATCTTAACCCTAATCCCCTTTATAATTTTCTTCCTTCCCTGTCTCTAGACCGCCACCCCCTGTGCGTGACCTTTCTCTCAGGTTTCTCCCTCACTCTCTTTGTGTATCCTTGTAAATGAGTGTGTGTGTGTGCTGTATAATTAAGTGTAAATGTGTGTATTTTATTGGTGTATGTATTATAATTGTATGAGTCTTGTTAATTATGCATGCATGGGTGTGCTGTAAATGCATGCGTATGTGTGTGATTTAAATATAGTATGTGTGTGTGTAAATTGTATTTAAGTGTGTAGGTGTATGTTTGTACATATGTGTGTGTATAATGTATGTCTAAGTGTTTGCGTGTATATATGTAGTGTATATGAGTACGTATATGTATACATTTGTATGCTTGACTGTGTGCATGTGTGTAGAGTGCATGTATTGTGTGAATTGTATATGTGTACATATGTTAATGAGTATTTGGTTGCATGTTGCAGTGTTTTGGATTCGTTCGTGCGATCCAAACTCAGTAACAGAAGATTCAAATTTATGCCCGTTATTGGACCTGATAGATTGGTGGTTCGAAGATCGATCTATGAGATGATCCGGAGATCTGTACTGATTCGTGCAGTCAAGACCAGACGATAATTCGAATCCAAAATCGCGTCATTTCATGTGAGTGTTTGTTCTTATATTATTTTCTTATTTACTATTGTCAATAGGTATTCCTGTAACTATTCATACTATTTCATGTAACCATCTGATTTATTTTACCAGTATGATTACATGTATTATTCCATGAGATATCAGTGACCGTTCACTTTAATTATATAGTTTATCTGAACGCTTATTAGGGTCATTTCACGTGATGGTTGGTTGCCACTATTGATTTAGGACTAATTGTGATTTATCTTAGATTGTTCTGGTTTAGTTCATATTTGAGGATAGATAACATATTTTATGTGAAGTGATTATTGATTATCGTTTGGTGATTATTTTGATCGGAACTCCTTTAGATTTTGAGGTGGCTTAGATAGGATGTTACTTCATCGATAGACTGATTTATCGATACTTGGATTAGTATTGACTTAGTTAGAGTTGGAGTTGACCTGAGATTTATATTCTTTACATTGAATTTGATCAGTGACTCGATTGTGGTGAACTTGACCTTGGGTTGAGGAGTAGGCATAAATTGGGTTGACCTGACCTAGTGTATGTATATACATAATTGATTAGTTACTTGAATTTCTGGATCTTGTGATTTAGCTTATGGAAGTAAGAGTATATGATGATCTTAATCAGACTGGATAGTGATAATTTGTTAGATATAGATGAGTATGTATTTTATATGATAGGACTTAGACATATTGATGACTTAAAAGATTAGAGTAGATTAGTAGTGACAAGAGAACTGATTACTGATTCATTGAGACAGTAGTTTACAGTATCGTATACTTTGTCATGGATCGATACTTGATGTTCATGATGACTATTGAGACTGTGAGTAGATGAATCAGTTATTATTATATGCAGTACAAGTAGATAAGACCTTGATCAGTTCCATATGAGATTGTACATCGATTAGACGGTATATGACTTGTTATTGTTCTACTTCATGTTACCGAAATCACTGGGAAAGTATTATTAGACCGTAACACCTATACAGTCCTATTGATCATCATATACACGGTCACTGACACTGTTCACTGTTATTATTACTGTTCACCGTGTATATGATTACTATTAACTGTTAATAATTGATTAGTTACTTGAATTTCTGGATCTTGTGATTTAGCTTATGGAAGTAAAAGTATATGATGATCTTAATCAGACTGGATAGTGATAATTTGTTAGATATAGATGAGTATGTATTTTATATGATGGGACTTAGACATGTTGATGACTTAGAGGATTAGAATAGATTAGTAGTGACAAGAGAACTGATTACTAATTCATTGAGACAGTAATTTACAGTATCGTATACTTTGTCATGGATCAATACGTGATGTTCATGATGACTATTGAGACTATGAGTAGATGAATCAGTTATTGTTATATGCAGTACAAGTAGATAAGACCTTGATCAGCTCCATATGAGATTGTACATCGATTAGACGGTATATGACTTGTTATTGTTCTACTTCATGTTACTGAAATTATTGGGAAAGTATTATTAGATCGTAATACCTATACAGTCCTATTGATCATCATATATACGGTCATTGATACTGGTCACTGTTATTGTTATTGTTCACCATGTATACGATTACTGTTGACTGTTATACTGTACTGTTACAGTCACAGTATAGTCCCAGTATTCTAATAACATGGAGATTGATTGTTTTAACTGAATTGAATAATAATGTAAATAGACAACTTACACTGGGATTGAAAAAATTGATGAAGAAGACAACGACTGTATTTTGGGCGGACCTAGGATACAGGTTGCGCAACCGACTTACGGTTCCACTACAGGGTTTCGGGGAATGACTCATATCCCATCTGTTTATTGATCCACAGTGATACTGTGAGTATTGATCCACAGTGATACTGTGAGTACGTTATTATTACTGACTACCTAGCGGTAAGGTCTGGTTCAGCGTCAGGCATCTGAGTCGTGGTCCCGGGTATGTATAGGACCCACCTAAAGCGTGGATAATATCTCCAACCTATCAGTTTCAATAACTTAGGACCATAATTAACACATATAGTAGGTGTAGTATGGGATGCGTCTATTACAGGTAGCAATTAGTGTTCAATGATATAATAAATAATAATGAACTATCTATAGTGTACCATGATCTGATTGTACATATAGTTCTGGTTTAGATTATCATTACTGATACATGTATGTTATGATAGACACTTGACTGTACTCATGACCTGATTATACATCTAATTCTGTTACTGACTGCCTTTGTACTGTCATTTATGTTTTGTATGTTATTTCAGTCTTATTCCAGTATATATTTTCATCATCTGCTCACATGTTTACGCACGTGCACCTCCTCCTTTATTCTTACACATTTACTAGGAGTTCTGACTCCCTGAATTTACATGTCCAGATCCGTGACTATTTATTGCTGATCAGGTATTTGGAGAGGATCACAGGCATCTTGAGGAACCTGGAGTTTTCTCTATTTGATTACCAGTATTCTTGCTTAACTTTTATCTCTGTTGATTCCTTATTATATATATATATATATATATATATATATATATATATATATATATATATATATATATATATATCACTTTCAGTTGTCATTTCATTTCTTTATTCATCTGTTATCATGTGTGGACATTTATATGTACTGTTGCAGTATTATCATATTAGCATAGTGATTATATAGCTTGTTCAGGTTACATTAGGCTTAGCGTGTATACGTGGGGTATTTTTCACGTGTATATACGTCGCCAACTCTCGTCGCGACTTTGTTTCCACGTAGTTGGGAAGCAGGGCGTGCCATGAAGAAAAAAAGACTTTCCCCACCGCTTCCCCACTTCCCGTCTGCATGCTCTGATAATTGTGAAAGTGGAGGGAGCATCTATAGTGATCAAATTTGATGTCTGTCAGGATCGCGACATGTGTCCAGTAACAAGAACATAAACCTGCTCCCGAGAACCCGTTTTGAGGCCTCCACCACCTCCTATCTGAAGACATCCATCATCCACTGCTCTGAGGCCATACCACCTCACGGAGGTGCTCTGACTCCAATCCAATAGTCCTGCCACATGGCGGCAGCTCTCTTCATCTAGCGGCAGATCGAAGTGGATCCCGCAAATCATGAAGGCGTTTAAGCACCCTTATCTCCTGCTCGTCCAAAACTCTGTATTGACCATACAGCTCATCAACAGTTGGGGATAATAATGGATAACCCTCCAGCATATCATGCCAACTATCGAGATTCGATCCCAGTGGATACGAGGATTCGCAGACTCAAATCAGGCGGTTGAAGATCTGCATCTATCCACATTCACTCCACCGCCTCTTTCAGGTATACATACATCTCTTTTTCTAACGAGAAGGGGGTCGCTTCCCTAATTCTCAAAGCACATACCACACTACATTAATAGTTTCTCTTTGCCAGTCCACCACCATAATACACCAACAGTTTTCCTCTGCCTGATCCTCAATCTCTACCAACCTGATCTCACACTCAAGGGTCATAGGTCGGTCGGCACCACACTGGTGCTCTTAACCTGAAAGGCATCTTCTCTTTCAGTGTGTTGTGACAAATTTGATCGGGGATGTCCAATTGATTATGGAGGAATTTTGTCCACTACAACCATTAAGTTCAAGGACAAGCTCACGTGGTCTAGAAAAATGTAGGCACCAGTGATTTTGTGGTTTGTCCAATAATGGTATCTTAATGTAGTCATCTTCTTGATTCTTGCCCCTCACAATAATATTCGAGAAAGTAGAACTTGTGGTGGGGTTTCTAGAGGTAGTGATAGAAAAAGCAACATAAGATCGTCAGTGAATGGGAAATGGTGTGGGCAGCTTTTAGTGCCCATGGCTATATAGTCATAGATAAGGAGCTCATGATGCAAGTCTTGGAGGATCTGGGAGGAGAAATTAGAGAGATTAAAGGTAGTCTTGAAAGCATCCATCATAATGTAAGGAACATGTATCTAGTGTTGTGTATGTGAGGTGGTTGAATAGTAGTGCTACTGGGAGAAAGAGCTCTATGAGTTTGACAGAGTTTTCAAAAAGGCAGAGCAATTACTATCAATATTGTTGCCTCAGTCTTTCATTATTTATCGGGCCGCATAAAGGAGAGGAACAGACCGAAATACGGAGAGTAGGAGAGGAGGGAGGCATATAGAGGTATCTACATGACCAGCCTAGAGTAAGAGAGGAGATGAAAAGAGAGAGATCGAGTGTGAGAGAGGAAAGGAAATAGACATGAATGTATTAATTCTCATTCCTTAGTGAACGTGCAAACCAAGCTAAGCAAGTTCTTAATCTTACACTAATCCATGTACATTCATACATAAATATATAAATAATTATACATATGTAAATACATTCATACATATATGGAAAATGTACATACTTTACAACACACATGCCTGCAAATAAAAATACATGCATTCATATGCATGTTTTTTATGTATATCCTATATACAAGTATACATACACTTAAGTGTACTCACATATATAGGCACATATTGCATACAAACACATATATAGACACATACATACACACACACATAGGCACGTATACATATATATTCACGTATATATAGTTACAAACACAAATATTACACACACACACACATATCCACATAGAAAGAGAAAAATGCACACATGCAAATATATATTTGCATATATAGATACATACATAGACACACACAAGACAAGGATGGAGCCAAGTAAGACCTTGTAGGGGCCATGACCCACATAAGATTTTACATATGTTATTATTTTCTAATAAATAGCCATGAATGGCTTCCTAATAGGAATTAATTTGGCCACTTATGTTAATAATTTCTTCTAATATAGAAAGAAAGGAAAGAATGTTAATAATTCCTTCCAACAAAGAAGTACAGGAACTAATAGGTATTAATTTGATGCAATAAATGATGGCTCATTTTAATTAGTATTTTCTTTATATTCTTACCATTTTGATGTATACACCTTGATTTTATCTATTCCAAATAGATATGGCAGTTGAAATGTTAGTGTGTTTAATCAAAGCAATAAATAACAACATACAAGAAAGGAAAAGAATTATGTTGTCTTCTATTAATCATTTCAAATTTTCATTTCAACTTTATTTATAAAATTTCCTGTTAATCAACAAATTTTGAATTTTTATAGTTGATTCCTTAGATTCACATATTTGAAATTTTGAAGGTAGTTTTAAACTTTTTATGCATATCTTTTTCTTTAAAGATGATTATGCATATCTTATATGCTAATTTATATTTGGTAAGGAGATGCAATTAACATATTACGTGAAAATTAAGATAAGAAATATGTACGTGCAAATTTGTGATGCATTAGAAAAAATTCTAATGTTGCAAAGGAAAAAAATCTATTTATTTTTATAGAAAAATTTACTTATAAAACATATAGTTGGCCACCTAAAGGTAAAATTTCTAGCTTCGTACCTGCACACAGACACATATATATTCACACACACACACACACACACACACATGTAGACACAAATATAAACACACATACCCAAAAGAACACAAGTACCAGCTCCTTGCCCGTGAGAAAGGACATGTAATCCATCAATTTAGACTTGATCCATGTGGAAAGTCTTGACGACCAAGAAGTTGAAAGCGAAGCTCGTGTGTCTAGAAGAAGGCCGATGTTGGTGATTCCATTGGTTGTGCAACAAAAATATGTCAGTGTAGTTAGCTTCTTAATCCTCGTCCTACAATAATAATATTCAATAAGGCCAACTTGTGGTAGGGTTTCTAAAGGTAGTGGTAAAAAAAAGCAATGAAAGTGGCGATGGTAGATAGGAAAGGGTATGTGAAAGCTGTTAAGGACCATGACTATATAAATTAGTAGATTAGGAGATCAGTGTGCAGATCTTGGAGGATCTGAGAGGAGGGCTAATAGAAGTCGAAGGAACATGTATTTAGTGGTGTGGAGGTAAGGCACTTGAAGAGTATAGACTATTAGGGAGATGGAGCTTTATGTGTTTGTTGGAGTTTTATGGAAAGGCAAAGCAATGATAGATAATGTTATTGCTTTGGTCTTTCTTTAATTTTCTGACCGTGGAGAGGAGAGGAGAGGGTCATAGAGAGGACATATAAGAGTTGCCTGACATAAGAGAGAGCTGTGAGAAAGAAGAAGAAAGGAGAGAGACGCAAACATTCTGATTCCTTAGTGAATGTGCAAAACAAACTTAGTTGTGCACGTTTAAGCCTACATTAATCACACAAACTAGATACATAATTATACATACCTACATGCATGTGTCCATACATATATGAAAACATACATACTTTACGCACACATAAAAAGAAACACATACATAAATATATCTTTATATATATTTATACATATATACACTCATGTATATTTATACACACACACACACATACATACACACATATAAGCATGTACACACACATATAAATTCACATAAACATATATAGACACATACACATAATAGCATAGAGAGATACCTATACATACATACATGTGAGAAAATGGGAAAAAGTTGGCATAGGAGGAAATTTTCTCCTATGCACATCGAAAATTTGACTTTCTCACCAAATTTCAAGATCTAAACCATTCGAACTAATCTTCATGTCATGAAATGTATGTAGATGAAAAATCACGAGTTTAAACATCTCTTATGCATCAAGTGTTTATATATTAACGATTTTTCTACAAAAGAACAAATGTGACCACTAAATCCATGAGCAAATAAGATCCAAATCACATGAATTTTCATACGCATATGTTTTAGACAACAAAGATCTCAATGTATATTTAGATCTTAAAATTTTGGTGAGAAAATGAAGTTTTGAGTGTGACATAGGAAGAAATTTCCTCCTATGCCAACTTTTTTTTGTTTCCTCTCTATATATTCACATATAGAGACACATACACAAATGTAAACACCTACATACATATAAATATATATATACATATACATATATATATATATATATATATATACATATATATATATACATATATATATATATATATATACATATATATATATATATATATACATATATATATATATATACATATATATATATATATATATACATATATATATTATATATATACAATATATATATATATACATATATATATATATACATATATATATATATTATATATTCGTAAACAGTAACACTGTTATAGGCACACACACAAATAAACAAATACAGACATACAGACATATGTCCATACACACGCAGAGATAGACACATACATACAAATTTACATATATACAACATACATATCCTTACATAACATACAAGCGTACATGTAAATCCACATTATCACAAAATTTGAAAAATAAAAAAATGAGATTAGAATATAAAAAATGTGAAAATTTACCTAAAAGGTCCAACGAATCATAACTTGACTATCCTTAATGATGAAGGGAAGTAGCTCTGTTTTGCAAACTTCAACTACAGATAGATATAATAGGGATATTTATATGTGACAAAAACTTAATATAATATATTAATAGTAAGTGTCACATAACTAAACGTTTGTAGATGTTTCTAAAATGATTCACAAGAAACCAATCGAATACTCATTTTTAGAACATAAAAGAAGATATACTAATATTTTGTAATGATAATAAATATAAATAAAGGATAAATCTATCAAGACATCAATGTCAACCTTCTAGTCTTGACAAGATGCTAGAGAATGATAAATTTTGGTATGTCTCCAAGTAACCGACATTACCAAAATAAAATTTTAAAATAAAAAAATAACATTAGAAAAATAGCCTGAAAAAATAACGAGATCACCATTCGTTGATGTTTGCATTCACGACCCTCGGTTATATTAGGACTAGACAGTTACTAGTTGCCAAAGCAAACAAACAACACAGAAAACCTCTCATTTTTGTTAAACTAGTGAATCAACTTTAGGCTTCTCTTGCAGTCCTCATCTATAGAATCGAGCATCAAAGGACATGGGCTCGAGCTCCTTGCTTAGGAGAGAAAATTGGTAGTCCATTAATTTCAAATCGATTCTCTGTGAAAGTTTTGATGGCCATTAAGTTGAAGGCCAAGCTTATGCAGTCTAGAAGAAAGTAGGTGTTAGTGATTTTGTTGGTCTTCCAACAACATCATCTCATGTAGTCATCTTCTTCATCCTCACCCTATGATAATGATATTCAACGGATAAGCTTGTTGGGGGCTTTCTAGTGGTAATGGTGGATAAAAATAACGAAAGTGGCACCAGTGGATAGAAAAGGGTGTGGGTAACGCTTAAGTTATGGTTATATAAAGTCATAGATGATGAGACCAAGTTGTAGATCTTGGAGGATAAGAGAGGAAGGCCAGAGAGGTCAAAGGCAGTCTTGATAATAAGCGTCATGATGTGTGAGGATACGTATTTAGTGGTCTAGAGGTGAAGCAACTGAAGGGGACGCTACTGCGGAGATGAAGCTTTATGATTTTGATGGACTTTACCCACAAGGCAGAGAAATTATTGCGTTGGTCTTTCACTAGTTCTTAGGACGAAGAGAAAAGCGGGGTGAAGTGAAGAGAGGAGAGGATAGCGGCAGATAACAAAAGCAGCCTGATGTTAGACAAGGAAGGAAACAAGTAAATTCGAAAGGAAAAGGAGACAGAGAGAGACACAAATGTATTAACTCATATTCCTTTATAGGACGTGCAAACTAAGTTGTGCATGTTGAAACCTTTATTAACCCATGTACAAATACACAAACTATATACATAATTTTACATATGTGTATACATATATAAACACATGCATACTTTACATACACACACATGCAAATAGAAACACACACATGTATGTTCTTTCTCTGTGTATGTCTCTCTTTGTGTAGATATAAAGATAAATACACAAAGACACACACATATGCACATATATAGATACATACACATAATAAGATGGTGGCTGCAATTAGGGTTCCTCTGGTGCAGAAGGAATCCATGGCGGATTTCATGGTTCATCACCTTTACATGGCACAGGCCAACAATATAAGCTTTTTGAGACCACATCTAATGCGCAGACTCTTGGTGAAGGATGGGCTAGACTACTGTGCTTCCCTGAAGGTTTAAAAGAAAAGAGATTTTAGAAACCAACGCAAACAATAGAAACTACGGCCTCATCAGGATTTATAGAGTTTTCAATGCTGCAAGCAACCTGGCCTTCATCCATCTGGTGGTAAAATCCTAAACCTTACTCAACCTCAGAAACCCTAGCACTTTGCACTAGGTGCAATTGCAACACCATGGAAGAACATTTGTACCATGGGCAGGAATATGGAGAAAGTTTGCAAACTTTCTTTTGTTAAGCCTGTTAAAATTTCTGAAGGTGAAAGCATTACTAAGATCTCAAGATCTGAGTTTGAGGAAAACTTGGAGAGGTGGTCCAATGTACTCATCGGTTATGTTTTGGGAGACAAACCATTTTACTTGCACTTGAAAGCATGTGCAGGGAGAATTTGGAAGCTTACATGCTCTTTAGAAATTCATTCTAGAAAGAATAGATTTTCTTTTCCCTTAAATTTGGCTCCAAGGATAAATGTACTCGTCTTTTATAAGGAGGACCTTGGCTTTTTGATGGTAGACTTGTCATCTTGAAGCAATGGATAGAGCAAACTGGACTTGACAGGGAGTTGCTTTTCTCAGTTCCAGTTTGGGTACGATTTTCATCTCCTATCTCAGCCTTTGATCTAAGCCTATACTAAGTAAATTTGCTAGCCTTGTTAGTACTCCTTTGTTTATGGACAATGCTACTACTAAAGGATAATGATTAGCCTATGTGATATGCTTTTTAGAGATTAAAGCTACTAAGACTTTGCCTAAGTTTGTCTCTCTTGAAGTAGAAGGTGGGGATAAGTGCAAGTAGAAGTGGAGTTTGAAGGGATTCCTTCTATGTGCTCCAAGTGCAAAAGTTTTGGTCATGTTGAGTTTCAGTGCACTAATAAACGACTATGGATGCCAATAGGAGATCCTATACTAAGAGATACACAAGAGGAGTGTCCAAAACCAATAATCTAGCTCACAAGTTGCAGATTGTTAGGATTTGGGGGGTACTAATAGGAAATCAGTGAACATTGAATTAAACCAGGATACTCAGAAGAAGGGCTCTAGACAAGATAGTAATTGTATTTTTGCTGTTGCTGCTGCTGCACATAACAAGGTATCCTCAGTTGACCCTGACAGCCATATACCAAACAATTGAATGGGAGTAACAGAGATGAGGAACTTGAAATAATTTCATAAGAAGTAGAAACATCGACGCCTATGCATACTCCCCCAAGTGGAGAAGAGGAGGCTTAGAATATACCGGAAATGCATACAGAAGAAGCTCCAATTCAGGATTTAGATGAAGATGTGCACACATGCATAAATATATACAAACATACATAACAATACATAACATACATGCATACATATGTAAATTCATATTTTGCAATTAAAATTTGAACAATAAAAGAAATCAGTTTTGAATATAAAATATGAAATAAGTATACCTCAACTCTCTTAATGATGAAGGGATGTAGCTTTGTTTTCGCAAATTTCAACTGTAGATAAACATACATTTAGTTTTAATAATGATATATGAAAATATTTAGTACAAATATATATTAATAATAAGTGGCACATAACTAACCGGTTGCAGATGTTTCTGTAATAATTTATAGAAAATCAACTGAATACCCCACCTTCAAAATGAGCAAAATACATATAATAACGTTTGTAATGATAATAAATATAAATAAAAGAAAACAAGTTAAGGCATCAAGTTAACCTTCTAATCTTGACATGATGCTAGAGAATGTATGAACAAGTTTGGAATGTCTCCAAGTAACCAACCCTAGGAAAACTAAAATTACAAATAAAAGAAATAACATTAGAAAAATGATCATTCCCCCTAATTAGCATCATCGATGTTCGAATTTAGGCCCATGGCTATATTATCCCTAGAGAGGTACTCGTTCCAAAAGGAAACAAAATAAAAAATCTTTCCTTATTGCTCAACCATTAGAATCAACATTTGATTCTATCGCAGTCCTCATCTATGGTGTCGAGCAACAAAAGTAGGGGTACCAGCTCCTTGCCGTGAGAGACAACAGGTGATCCATGTATTTGGAGTCGATCTAAAAGGACTGAGAGGATGAGTCACAGAGATTAGAGGCAATATTGAGTGCGGGATCAAGATGTGTAGCGGCATGAATTTAGTGGTGCAGATGTAAGGTACTTAAAGAGTAGTGCTACACGAGATATGATGCTCTATGTATTTGATGAAGCTTGATGGAAGCAAACTGAAGCATAGAGAGGAGAGGGGAGAAGCACAAAAAGAAGATAACAATAGTGGATTGTCATTTGGTAATAAGGGAAGGAAAGAGAGAGAAAGAAACAAAGTGTACAAGAGGAAAGGAAAAGGAGGAGAGATGTGAAGTATTAATTCTAATTTCATTGGTAAGTGTGCTTTACTTAAGTTGTGCCCATTGAAACATATATAATCCCAATAGATTCACACATAAACTATGTACATAATTATAGATATGTTGCATATATATAAACGCACATATACTTTACATAAACGTGTATAGAAACACATAAACATGGATGTATAGAAACACATAAAACATGCACTTGAGGACTTGAGATTATTTGGGATCTTAATGATTTTAAGGATATAATAACCAGAGACGACTGTGAATTGAGCAATATGTAGTGATCTCAGAGATAATCTCATGTTGGAGTGATGTTACGAGGATGGTAATGTAATTGAGATATCTGAAATTTTTGTTCGATGTGATCATAGTGATCGAAAGAATTAAAAAAAATCAGTGGAGTATGATTACAGATAGACCTTAAGGATTTAATCTATAAATTGTGAAAGCAATCTTATGAGATGAACGTGACTATAGTGAATCGAAAGACTAAGTAATATTAAGAATGATCAATTATGAACTTTAGAAAGTCAATTTGATCTACGGACTTATGGTAATACTCTTGGCAGATGAATACGTTGGATCATGACTCATGTTCGACTTGGTAGTGGTTTATAGCATATTGACATGACTACAGATCTAACATAATTCTAACTCTTATAGATGCTGCTTTGATTCATATGTCGGCGCCATCTTTTAACCTTGCTGAATTTCAAGGACGAAATTCTTTTTATAAGGTGGTGGGTAGTTTTGTAACCTCTGGTTCCCTATGTACATATGTCAATACTGATATCTGATACCTAATTTAACCATCCTGATAGCTGGATTGAGGCAGTCTCAGCTCAAGATATTATTTCCTAATATTTTGTATTTTTTTAGATTTTCTGAAATTTTTTGGAGTTATTAGAGAAGAATCTCAATTCGGGATTGATGAGTGTCACAGACTGACTTTGAGATTTAATTAACAATTGAGGATAAATTTCAGGGATCCGACTTCACAACAATGTTCAGGATGACATTTTTTATTTTTGTGAATTTTTGAGATTTTTCTGAATTAATAGGAGTTTAATCCAATAAACTAATAATAAATGCTGATTTATAAAAAATGCAATTAGAATAAAAATAAAATAAAAATAAAATAAGAAAACCCGCATGTTGTACAGGTTTCGAACCCGTGACCCCAACAAGCATTGAATAGACCAACCATCATGCCTTACTTGGCATTTGTTAAAGAGAGGAACCATATAACATTTAAACATCTTATACTTCACCATTTTCCCTCCATTCTCACCACGTGTTCACCTCCTTCCCCACATCCTCCATGCCTACACACCTCCATCTCACCCACATTCTCCACCTGCATCCTCCTTTCTCTCACGTCCCCCACTCACCCGCACTCTCTCCCCCTCTCTCATATATTACTCACCCGCTCTCTTTCTCTCTCTCACTATCTATTTTTCTCCCCGAAACACAACCACAACACCTTCACCTTCTCCACGGCAATGCCCCTTACCTGCACAGCCTCAAGCTGGCCAACCTCCAGGACAGGCTACCCTATGCCTCCTCGCGCGGCTCCTTGGCCGAGCTCGCCATGGCTTTCTCATCTCTTCCTTCGCATGCCAGCAAACACCACCGAACCTGAAGCATCTCCTCCACACACCCTTCTCACCCCCGCACCAAGCATGCACCATGGCCGTCTCCTCCATGCTAGCCTCCGCCATGCCCCATGCCTTTCCTTCTCCCGTAGGCTGAGCCTCCCCATCCATGACCGTGACCTCACTCTGGCAAGCTCCATGGTAGCCCTCCTTCTTCCCCTTGGACCATGGTCGCGAACCCTGGCCGTGAGCACTCATTGTCAAGACCCCGAGCCCCTTTTCGCGCGCATCTCCCTTGGCCGCTGCCCTCCACACCACCCGCGCACCCACCTCCCCTTGCCGCATCGCCAGGGCCGAGCCCTGCACAAGCATCTTGGCGCACTCCCCTCTGGTCGTGCTCTCCTCCGTCGGCACACCGGAACCCGACAAATCCACCACGGTGACCCCGATAATCCCTCAGAATCAGACATCCTCCGCGGCCTCCACCTCCATCGGCGCGCGCATACCCTTGTCGTGAGCTCTCTCTTCCATGCGTACTCTCTCTCTCTCTTGTGTATATTGGGTAGATTTCTGTTTATTAATGTGGGTGTTTACTTGTGCATCTAAATAATGTATATATGCAAGTGTGATGGTGTTTAGGTAAGTGTGGGCATGCGCGTGGTTGTGTGCGTGAGTGGGTATGCATTGTTATGTAAACATAATAATGAGGTATGTGTATTAATGCATTGGTACATATATTAGTATATACATATGTGTGTATATAAATGTATTTATACATGGTGTATAGGTGGGTGTATGTCTCTTCCCCCTCCTTGTTGTTTCACACACGCGTCCACAGCTGTGGCCGTCGTCCATCTCTGACGACCTCCAGTGAGCTCCGCCACGCCCTCCGGTCTCCGTCTTCGAGGCCATAAACCCATCACGCGCCTCCATCCTCCGTCGTGGCTTCTGAAAGTACACCTAGAGGGGGGTGAATAGGAGTAAGGCTAATCTAATGACAAATGATGCGGAATTAAAAACAATTGCAACACACTTAGTGTAACCAAATAGTGTAGCCGAATTCCCGGTGAAGGGCTCTGGACTATCTCCTCTAAATTCCTCTAAATAAGAGTTGAGGTGCTATGTAAAGCTCTCTTAGTTCAACACAAGTGAGGCACACAAACAATACCAAGCATATATATGATATGAATATGATGCAAAGCAAGATATAAAGAGAGAGAGAGAGAGAGAGAGAGAGAGTTAGAGATAGTGGATCAAACACAAACACCAAGATATATTTCGAGGTTCGAGCCACTGCTCTACGTCCCCGCCTTCACACAGAAGACCTTTCACTATAACGTCCATACAGGACTTCCCACACAGGGAATCTCCACTGAGGATTTGAGTAATACAATTTTTGGAGCACAAACTCCTCTCTCAAACAACCACAACCTCTACACAAGAGGTAAGGCACTAAGCCACACAAGATCAACCTCTCAATAGAGGGATAGGCACAAAGCCAACACAATCACCTCTCACTAGAGGGATAGGCATAAAGCCAAAACTCCAACCTCAATCACCTCTACACTTAGAGGGATACCAACCAAACCAAACACAACCTCCACAATCACCTCCACACAAGAGGGATACCCACAAATAAAAGAGGATTACAACACTTAGTGGTTTCAAAAACCACAAACCAATTTTCTCACCAAAAATAAAATCCTAATAGATAGGATAGAAAGATAGCTCAAGTGTGAGAAAATACAGAACAAAGAAAAATACTTGGGAAAATCTCCAATAGATATTGAAATCAAGATCAAAAATCAATTCCCAAAAGACTCTCTTTTTTTTGAATTTTTCAACACTTTAAAACAATAAAGATAAAATCTTTAACCTAAAAACTCTTGAAAACTTGTTGCTAAAATACTTAAGAAGATGGAAAAGTTTTCCTCTCAAAAATCATTAAAAAACCAGCTCAAGAGATGGGTATTTATACCCTCTCAAAATTCTGCCCGTTGGCAGCCAGGAAAGGGTAGAAATGCCCTTCCGGTCGACCGCCCGGTCGACCGGCCAACGGTCATTTTTATGACCGTTGTGCCTCCGGTCGACTGCTCGGTCGACCGGGCCAAAGCCAACGGCCGACCGCCCAGTCGACCGGCCCCTACCGGAGAGTGGGGTGCTTCAGTCGGTCGAGCAGCCGATTGGCTGGCCTTTGTGCACGTCCCGTGCACATCGGTCGACCTGTTGGTCCCAATTTGATACCAATTATAGGATCTAAAATAAGTCAACACAAATACTAAAACAAAGGATGATTAGCGTTAAAATATAAATACTTGCATAAAAGAAAATAAATCACAGAAAGTAAATCAAATGCAAACACAAGTGATTTATCTTGGTTCGTCCTCTTGACCTACATCCAGTCCCCAAGCCACCGGCTTGAGATTTTCCTTTAACCTTTGATTTTGTACACCCAAAATCAACACCTGTATACCACTTGACAAATCCCCTTTGCCAAATGTATACAACTCTTCTTACAAACCAAGAAGACGACAACTCCTTGTACAACCTCTCTTCAACCCGAAGATGCTCTTACAATCTTTCTCTTTGAGTGAATACAATCAATCCTATAAGCCTTGAATATGTATGTGATCGTGAACAAGGGCTCTTATAGAAGGACTCTCAGAAATCTTCACTATGGAGTAGGAATTTGAGTGAAGAAATGAAAGAGGAAACAGTTTTCTGAAAAATAGATTTTGAACCGAATTTTTAGGCAGAAAACTTGTATTTTGAATTGGTGTGTTTAGTCTAGGGCAACATCCCTATTTATAGCTGAAATCTATAGTCAGTTAGGGTAGTTATCAAGATAAATTTGAATATTGAAATATTGGATAAAACACCAAAAATCAGAAACTGTCTAACAGTCAGAAACTGTCATTAGTCGACTAGGGGTTGGGGGTTAGTCGACTAAACTATTGATTTTTGCCTATACTAGTCGACTTATAAGAAAGCAAGTCGACTATAGAATGGCTGATACAAAAGACATATTTCTGAAAACTGAAATTAGTCGACCATCCGAAGATATCAGTCGACTACAACTGAACTTAGTCGACTAGGAAAACTATAAGTCGACTATAGTTTGTATGCGGAACAAAAATAGAGAGTTGGTATCTTTTCAAGACAAAGGTTAGTCGACTATATAAAATAACAAGTCGACTATAAGATGTACAAGTCAACTAATCAAGAGTGTAAGTCGACTAATAAGGCTTATGATGAGTATATGTGTTCAAGACTTTTAACATACTAATAAACATTACAATACACATCCATAGCCATTGTCCTTGAGATGTCTTCAGTATGTAGAAGCATGTAGAACTCTTGTATAAGCTTGTGAAATAGAGCTCCAATGAAACGGCTTCACAAATGTATCATCAAAATCAAGTTCTAACATTCTCCCTTTTTGATGATGACACTTTGTGTGCATGAAAAACTCCCCTTGCAAAAAATATGTTATATGTTCTCTCCCTGCATAGAACAGTTTATAACATATATACAAAAAAACATGTGTTCTCCCCCTGCAAAAAAATATATCATAACACACACACATATATATGATAAATGTTTTGAAATATTTTCTATCAAACTTTTTATATGGTACCTGAAAGATAAACATTAGATGGTACCAATCATAATAAGATCAAAGCATTAACCTTTAGGAATCCAAACACAATTTGAATTTGGTTTCCATCTGTTTATTTTTATCAAAAATGTTTAAGTTTTTAGGAATCCATATGTACTTGTTCTTAATTCTTTTTGAAATAATATCAGTATTTCTTTTTCAAAAGATTTATATTATGATTCTTTATTAGCATGTATATATTTTCCAAAAAATCAAGACCATAATGAATGATTTGACATCTTTTGGATAACAAATCATTTAACTTTTCTTTTCCTGATTAAATTAGTCAAAATTTTCAAAATCTCTTCATATTTCATTTTGAACTTGATATGTCTTTATTTAAAACAATAATTCTTTCATTTAAAGACATACTTTCCTTTTTAAGCATAATATCTTTTATAAAATCTCACTATCTTTTTTAATGAAATCATCTTTTTGAGAATATAGAAGAAATCTGAGAAACAACATGAATTTTCTTAATAAGTTTTTTATTTTCCTTTGACAAAACTTTATTCTTCTTTTCATTCTTAGATCATTGTATAATCATAAAATGCATCTAAAAGTTCATTGTACCTTATCTTCTTGGGCCATGAAACATATGTTGGCATGTGGCTTTCTTCTTCGTCAGAAAAGCACTATTTTCCCATGATGTTTGATAGTCTTTCCTCTTTTTAAACTTTTTGTTCTTGAATTTATCTTTGTTTTTGAGCAATGGGCAATCCTTCTTCATATGGTCTGTTTTATAATTAAAACATTTAAACTTACCTTGCTTCAAGAACTTTCTGAATTTTCTTGAGAGCATTGTCATCTCCTCTTCGTCGTCATCTAAATGTCCGTATCTGAGGATGCATGGAAGGCAAGTTCTTTCTTCTTTGAGAAAGGTTATTGTTCATCCTTTTTTCTGTCTTCCAGTTGTACTTCATATGCCATTAAATTACCAATTAGGTTTTCTAATGACATAGTGGAGAGATCATTTGCTTCTTCGATTGTTGTCTTCTTCTCCCAATCTGATGTGAGTGCACGAAGGATCTTGTGAACTTTTTCGACTTAGGTGTATTCCTTTTCAAGTGCTAAGGAATTTGTTATGGTGAACCTTATAACCATTTCTGAGATGGTTTCATTCTCCTTCATTTGAATAGTTCAAACCTGTGGACAAGAATAAAAATTTTAATTCTTTAACCTTATTTGTGCCTTCATGTGTTACCTGTAGAGTGTGCCATATTTGATTTACAGGTGTGGCTGTTGACACACGATTGAATTCTTCTTGGTTAAGACACAGAATAATGCATTCATCGCTTTGGCATCAAGGTTCGCATTCTTCTTTTGATCATCACTCCAAGCGTGTAGTTGGTTGTCGGCTTGGTGTACGCTGCTTCAACTATGTTCCAAAGTTCGTAGTTGAGCAATTGTACTTCCAATAGTTGTAGTTGGATCCATCAAATAGCGGTGGACGTTGTTGTAGAATGTCCTTCTTTGAATTGTGATGAAGAGACTCCATTGCCATCCTTGTAGGTTGTTGACTAGGTATGCGGGGCTTTGATACCAATTGTTTGTCCGATTTGATACCAATTGTAGGATCTAAAATAAGTCAACACAAATACTAAAAACAAAGGATGATTAGCGTTAAAATATATATACTTGCATAAAAGTAAATAAATCACAGAAAGTAAATTAAACGCAAACAAAAGTGATTTATCCTGGTTCGGTCCTCTTGACCTACATCCAGTCCCCAAGCCACCCGCTTGAGATTTTCCTTTAACCTTTGATTTTGTACGCCCAAAATTAACACCTTGTATACCACTTGACAAATCCCCTTCGCCAAATGTATACAACTCTTCTTACAAACCAAGAAGACGACAACACCTTGTACAACCTCTCTTCAACCCGAAGACGCTCTTGTACAATCTTTCTTTTTGAGTGAATACAATCAATCCTATAAGCCTTGAATCTGTATGTGATCGTGAATAAGGGCTCTTATAGGTGGACTCTCAGAAATCTTCACTATGGAGTAGGAATTCGAGTGAAGAAGTGAAAGAGGAAACAGTTTTCTGAAAACAGATTTTTGAACAGAGTTTTTGGGCAGAAAACTTATATTTTGAATTGGTGTGATTAGCCTAAGACAGCATCCCTATTTATAACTGAAATCTATAGTCAGTTAGGGTAGTTATCAGGATAAATTTGAATATTGAAACGTTGGATAAAACAACAGAAATCAGAAACTGTCTAACAATCAGAAACTGCCATTAGTCGACTAGGGGTTGGGGGTTAGTCGACTAAACTATTGATTTTTGCCTATACTAGTCGACTTATAAGAAGGCAAGTCGACTATAGAATGGCTGATACAAAAGACATGTTTCTGAAAACTGAAATTAGTCGACCATCCGAAGATATTAGTCGACTATAACTGAACTTAGTCGACTAGGAAAATTATAAGTCGACTATAGTTTGTATGCAGAATAGAAACAGAGAGTTGGTATCTTTTCTAGACAGGTTAGTCGACTCATAAAATAACAAGTCGACTATAAGTTGTACAAGTCGACTAATCAAGAGTGTAAGTCGACTAATAGGGCTTATGATGTGTGTATGTGTTCAAGGCTTTTATATACTAATAAACATTACAATACCATCCATAGCCATTGTCCTTGAGATGTCTTGAGCATGTAGAAGCATGTAGAACTCTTGTATAAACTTGTGAGATAAAGCTCCAATGAACGGCTTCACAAATGTATCATCAAAATCAAGTTCTAACACGACTGACTCCTGGTCCGGTCGACCGCCAGTGCAGTCAGGCTGGGATTTTGGGTATTGAAAACTTCTCTTTTAATTTCAATTAAATCCCATAAAATCACATAAATTCCATAAAAATAAGTTCTTATTAGATCTTTGAAATACAAATATGTGTGACAAAAATTTAACACATATTATAAACTATTTGAACCATTTTTGTGATATTGAAATAGGCTTTAAACAAAATTAGTATTTTCCAAAACTTGAATTTTTGAAATGGAAACCGTTTTCTCCAAAACTCATGTAATACAAAAACATGATA